>PNEQ01070117.1:40777-57816 GCA_003012365.1 Medauroidea extradentata | reverse complement strand
CATTTGTATAAGTATCCAACTGAAGTGTAAATCACATCGCTAGCCCGTTCAGTCGAATCAAAATCGATCATTCACTAAAAAACACATATCACCCCTGCACAGTATTGAGAAATCGAATTTCAAAAAATCTGAAAACCGTTTTGCGATAATTTCTGTAATCATCATCATTCTGAAGCAAAAATTAATTGTATATCTCGACCGGTTCTATAGGTATCGAGGATTTATCTAAAACAAGTTCAAGGTCTTTTCACCACTTAAGAGAGTAAATATCGAAAAACCCTTGAATCACGTTTTAGAATACCTTATTGGTATCTCGTGGACGTAAAAAACACAAACATTAGCCTGCTGGGTTCGAGATATATCGACGATTAATTGAAAACGCTTTTCACCACTTTTCACCCCTTTTTACGTCCTTAGGAGGCGAATTTCGAAAATTCCTTAAATTATTTTTAGGTATTTGAGTAAGCATCAATCCTAAACAAAAATCACGTCGCTATATAAAAAACTATTGGATCGATATATATCGAATGTGAGTCGATAACTCATATTACCCCTTTTTTTAACCAGTTTAGGGCCAAATTCAGAAAATAAATTTTAAATTGTATTTTGGATATTTATTAAAGCACCAATTTAAAGCAAAGAGCACTTCGATATCTCTATTGATTCGATAGATATGGAAGGATAATCGAAAACACATTTCACGTATTTTCACCCCTTTAAATAAAGAATTTCGAAACATCTTTGAGTCCTGTCATAGACATTTGTAAAAGTAACCAATTAAAGTTAAAATTACGACGATAGCCAATTGTGTTTCAAAGATATAGACGATTCATTAAAACCACATTTTGCCCCTTTTTACTGCCTGGGGGTCGAATTTCAAAAAAACCTAAAACTACATTTTTAGTATTTACGTAGGCAATATTTTGAAGTGAATATCAACTCTCTATCCCGAAGGGTTCGGTAGATATCGATAGTTGATTGGAAACACATTTAAGGTCTTTTCAGCCCCTTAAATGTTGAACTTCGAAAAATCCTTAAATTGGCTAATATGCATTTTTACGAGTGTCCTATTAAAGTAAAAATGACGATGATTGGCCGTCGGGTTCGAGCTCTATCAACGTTTCTTCGGAAACACATTTCACCCCTTTTCACCCCCTTAGAGGTCGAATTTCGAAAAATCCCTTCTTAGTGCTCGCCTACGACCTGAAGGGAACCCCCACAAAAAATTTCACGATTCTAGATCCAGTGGTTTGGGCTGCAGTTTGATATATCAGTCAGTCAGTCAGTCAGTCAATCAGTCAGCTTTCATTTTTATATATATAGATTAAACCATTTTATACCGCATGCCGCGAGTCGAGGAATCTTGTGTTACATTTCTCCTTTCGTGTGCAGTGGGTGTGAAAATCTTGGATAAACAGACCACTTACTTAAGAGTAGTAAAAAATAACTGTTGCGTAACTAAATATTTCTTAACACTGTACGTACTGCGCATCATACCGTATAGCAAAAACTCTGGCACAGAACCAAGTTCGAAGATTTACTACTATGCAGATGCTGCCCTAACCTATAGTTAAAAATTATATTCCGTTTTCGTTCGTAAAACACAAACTATAGGAACGTAAAAAGTATTTTAATATTTTACACAGATAATTTATTTAAGCAATGTAGAACGTTTCTGCTTAATATTTAAGATATCAATTGCCCGGCAAAACTCTTTGTAATCACAAAAATAACAAATACTGATGGTAAGGTATGACAACATTACTTCATGTCGTATGCATTCCAGTAGTGTAGCCAGCTGTGCTGTATTACCGAAAATGTACACTAATTTATCTGGATAGAACCTACCAAGTTACGCACTGTATTAGTATGTAGTTTAATAAATAAATGTTGATGTATATTACCGTTATCGAACTGCCCATCAGTCAGATACAAACGGAAGTAAACCCACGGGGAAGCTGTATTATTTTAATAGAAGAAGACTCTTACATAACACATACATATTCCCAAAATGATATTCATTAGTTTGGTTAAATCTTATTTACAGCCTCAAAGATGATTCATAGTAATAGTACCAACCAGTGTTTCATTTTCAGTTAACGTAAAGAAATGGAAAATGAAAATTACGTTAAGAACATACAAAGAAAACATTTTGTAACAAGTTATATCTGTAACTGTAATTAGATTACATGAGCACGTCTCTAGAAGCTCACATTCGTTTTAGGTTCGTAACCACTGCACAGCCTTCCACCAAGTGTTTATGTTGTGAGACTTGTATCACACACGCATCTGCCTTCCACCGTGACGATCTACGCTCAGTTCTCGGCGAAGTCACTTTCAAGTTTCGCATTCAGGAAGCGTATTGGACGTTGCCTTTGGCCGGCGAGTTTTGTCGGGGTAGTTCCATTCATCTTGGCCACGCGTTCCGCTGTTTCTTCATACGCTATATTTTTCTTGTCAGCTATCAAGATATCAATGTTTATCGTTGAGATAAGATTTCTGTATTCTTTCTCCAGCTACGCATATACCAAATAACACGGTTGATTTGTTAGAACAATAAAATATTTTTCCCCTTTCGTAGTCCTCACACTTATTAACATTGTACGCTGAATAAAAAAGTATTGTTGTAGGTACCACAGGGAGAGCAGTACAGTCTGGTTGTCGGTATTATCTGGATTGTTCTTACAAATATCTGGTCAGTAGAAGGAGCGAAGATCATCTTTATTTTACAGAGCGTATTGCCACTTCTACAAAACAAATAGTTGTAAGAACAAGCCAGACAGTATCGTCAGCCAAACAGGAGTCTTGACCCTATTTCTAACGGAGTAGGTTACTACAACAATAGGTTTCTATCAGTGTACAAACGTTAACTAAGCGTTCACCAAAATTAATTACTTTTAATGATCGGCGACTTAACATAATATCTCGAATTAAGTTGTTGACGACACTTGCCTACATTTCACTTTATATATTTGTAAAGTAACGGTTCTAACAAAAATTTAGTTCGTAAGTGATAATATTCCGTTTCTATAATGGCTGTTCCTGTCGATTCTAAAGCGCAATAACCCAGCTAGGATAGCATTGGTGCAAGGCGAGCGCTCTCCCTACTGCAGAAACCGCGGCCTCTCAAGAATTTCATTGAAGTTCAAGATAACTGCCTACCAAATATTACTATACGCTATATTATAACTAAATATACAGAAATGTCTGACATAATACAATTAATGTTAATCCAGGGGAAAGACTCTTGCTCTCCATAAACTGTATAAATTGGAGCAAGGTTTTCTTTAGTGGCGAATCTAAAAGAAGTGCTGACGAATTCAGGTATCTAATGTCCCTCCGATGAGCTTAACTTCAAACTGAGTATAACGAGATTGTTCTTGAAACTTGACACACTTTTAACTCCTAAGTATTTGAACACACGTTCCGTATGTTAAGAAGAAAATAATACGCATACAAATTGAAGTACATACCTTAAAGCGAGCTATTTTAAAGAAATTCTTGCCAAGAACAACAATAAAAAATACATATTATCTTGTGGCTTTAGACGTTAACTTATGGTTACGGTGAAATATTTACAGTGTGTTTGTACTTGAAATACGTTTATATTAGCAAGGGACGGAACAAAGGGAAATGACTGAAAGGGAAAAACCAACAAAGGCTTCAAAAGTGTTAACTTACTGCGTATAGCCTGTACTTTTTTTTCTTAATGCGTGAAGTTATACAGTTTGTCCCATAAGTCCGGTCCCATAGGAAAAGTCCGGTCTCATATGGAAAGTTGAAAAAGGTGAATGTAATGAAACGTTGTGAAGAACAACATTACTGCTGCAAGCCGCTGCATCCCGTCTATCATGTTACACCGTGTACGAAGCAATTTGAACCGTCGTATACGCATGTGCAAAGTACATCGTGGCAATGAATTTGAACATTTTCGGTCGTAACGACACATTGATGTTGTCTTACGCCAACACAGTACATTGGTATTAAACCATTCCATATTTCACTAATTTATATTTACTCTTTGAGACCGGACCTATGGGACACCTATATAAGTGGTTTGAATGTTGTGCACGGTACTTGATGACACCAATTAAACTGTGCATTCATAGGTCTAGAGATTCGCCTCTCATTTATTACTTTTTCATATAACTTTGTTTCCAGGAGTGTTCTGTAGTGTTATAAAACATCCGCCTGGTATTCCGGAGTACGATCTACGTCGATTGCGCGGGCAAGAAGTGTTCCAACCAAACTGTTTTATTATCCGCATTCCGCGCGAACTGTGGTGCAGTTCCGTAATGTGGCACTTCTCGGTTCTCAGTCGTTGGAGCAAATCCGTAATTAGTCCATTACGCGAAAGGAAACGCACAGATTATAATCTAGTTGTGGTCGAGTTACCTGAACGCCAACAACAACCGTATCCGCTTAACATAATCTGATCCCAAAGTTGGAAAAAAAAAATCCTCACCGAAAACGTTAAGGTGAATGTAAAGGCACGATGTCGAGCGAACAACTGAAGTACACAATTGCCAATAAAAATCCCGAACTACTCAACAAAATTCGATGAGATTTCTTTGCTAAGTAGATATTTTATCATCGGGCGTTTATTTATATAGTAATAGGCGCTAGTATGCTTGAAACCACAAATCTAAAAAAATTGAAGCCTATCATTTAAATAATTTTTTTATGTGATAATATATAGGCCTCTATAATAACAGAATTTCTAAAATACTCGCGAATTCATTTCAAAATAAATTTGACATCCGTAAACCTCTCGCGCAGAGAATTTCGGATAGTAAAATTATTATTTGGTGAGTGGTTCAAATATCATTGACGAATGAGTATGTCAGTCGTCCGCTTTCCCATACCCCTTAAGGAACACACGCGTGTTTGCGCAAAATATCAAGTAGGATTGTTCATGCATGTTCACATACACTGATGCAAGATTCATGTGCGTCTGAAATACACAAAGAACTGCGCTGAAAGAAACATTTTGTAAGAAGTATTCCCTACAAAATTATTTTCTAGTAACCACAAAATAATGTAGTGGTAGCTACAATATCTTAGTGCTGTCAAAATGTTTAAGTGGTCACCACAAAAAAAACATTTTTTGCAGGGTAAATATCCAAAAACTTATTTTGTAGTCGCCACAAAACATTTTTTTTTTCGTGTGGTTATGACCTTGATCTGGTTTTGAGTTGTAAGATCTTAAGGTTACCGCATGGGCGAACATATTTTAGGCGCTCGAGGCCTAGAAGTGTGGAAGCGATAAGTACGAGACAGCGTGCGTCTCACGCCTCGCCCTAGCCTCTAGGCGCAAGTCTCTAATCTAGTGTGCAGTCTTCTCGCCGACCACTCGCCTCTATGATACTTTCAGCAGTGACCCTCTCATTTTATGGCGTATTATTAAATAATTAGGTCCACTCTAAATGCCTATACCTTTTAATATATTCTGCGCTGAGATAAACATACCTGAAAAAAAAACGTAAAAACTCCAATTTTCCGTAGCTAGAAAGTATGCTTTAGTGAGTAGTGGTGAACTTGAAAGAGGCGTACACGTGTATGACGCTATTAAAATGCTGTTGCTAATCAAACGTCACTCGTGTGCAATGAGCAGTTTTCGAATAATCCTGTAATGGCCGGAGCTCTACGCACGTCTCGGCGGCCTGAGCAGGCAGCCTCCTTAAAGGTAAACATGTTTCAAAATATTACCTACTCTTCGTCGTTCAGTATTATTTTACGCATTTAAGTTGTAGTTTCTGAGGTCAAAACCAATGAGGCCTGAATTTCTCATATATATATTTATTTATTTATTTATTTATTTATTTATTTATTTATTACTAAAACAATTATTTTCAGCATGTAACCGTTAAGATCACTTAATTAAATAGCGTAACTCGAATTCCATAAGTAATACAGTACTTTATAATTGATCTTCAACATAGGGAAGAGACTTTGGTGAACGCTCAGCAGTAGGAGGTAAAAATGTCATAAACGTTACTGGACCGCAGCTAGTGTAATCCGACACGTAAATCCTATTCCTTTACGCCAGTTCTCCCAGGTAGACAAAGCCCTTTATGCCGTTTAATGTGAATAAATTATAATGTATTTGTTCGAAGTACTCTTAGGTTTGCAGACGCTACTACTGACCACATTATTCTGTTACGGACGTTTTCAGCCCACATAGTTCACTCATAACGACATGTAAAGGTTAAAATTTGCATTTTATGACAGCATTCATACAAATAAGACCAAAGGACTTACTGAAATTATGAATTGTATACTGTACTACGATGCCAAGGGATATTTTCTAAAAGTTATAAAACCCCATGTCATCATTTTTACGTAATTTTATGAAATTGTGAAAAGTTTTTTTTTAAATTTCTTAGTTGCAGAAATGTTTTGAATTAAAAAAAGTTATTTATTGTTGTTAGAAATTGAATAAATAGCCAATTACGTCCAATTTCAATTCATTAAGATAAGCCTGTTTGTTTTAGTTAACCGTATGCGGCTTTGACATGCCTATGTATGGTACCCTACCATACATACCAAAATTTTTCATGAGGGAATAATTTTTACTATACTAACATTATTTCCTACAAAAACAAGAATGAATTCTTACATGTGCATGCTGTTTATTTGAGGTGGCCACCTGCCATGCCGCAGAGTAGTGTGTAGAACTTCGGCGGTTATAAGGTTATTCGAAAACTTCTCAGCGTATGTAAGTTTGTCTGCTTAGGAATAGTATTTATAGAATGTTTAAAGTATGTATAACCATTTAAGGGGTACCGTTATACATCAAAATATAGTTTCTATGTGCTAAAAATGGGGAGCACGAGCAACTTTTCAGTCCATTTGTGTATGAAAATCATTGCACAGAATCGTTGAAAAGATCCTATACATATGTACAATAGGTACATCTTTATATTTAGTATTACATCATAAAATGATTGCGTCACCACTAAATGCCTCATAGAGACAAAATATCGGCTAGAAGGCTGTACGCCAGTTCAGTGGCTTGCACCTAGAGGCTAGGAGGAAGAGTGATGCACGTGCTGAGCCTAAAGCTGGATTCACAACCACACGTAACGTACGTACGAACACACGCACGTACGTTAAGTATTAGACATTTGATTCACAACAAAATTTTACCTGCACATGTGTGGAAAATATTCATTTCATTACAAAATGTCGGTAACATACGGCCGTAGTTTATTTTTACTTTTCAAATCGCATTAAATAACTTATGACCACAAGAAAAATGAATCCTCAATTTAAATTTATATTTAACTGAGTCTTACATGTGTACATGCTGCATTCACAACCACCACTTAGCGTACGTACGAAGTAGAAAGTTGATCAACTATTACGTACGTACACACGCAAATCCAGCTTAAGGGCGCTGTTCACCTCAGTTTTCAACGAGTTTATTAATTTTTATACTTGTATTAGATATTAATTTTCTTATTTTAAACATAAATTGTGACTGAATCTTCATCTTAGGAAATTTTTGTTTCTCTCATAGTTTTTGCGTTATGAGTCGAAAACGTCAAAATTTGCACCTTACGGTTTTATGTAGGCCACTAAAACAAACTCACATAGCAAACCGAAAAAAATTCACAGTGTATAAAAATGTTGTAGGTTATGATTTGATATATACATAAACAAAAATAAAATATTTTTGTATTTTTAAAAATTTGTTGAAATGTTGAAATTTTAATTTTACAATTCAGTATTTTTTTATTAAAGCCTCGAACACAATCGGTTCCTAGGCACCCTATTGTCGGCTACTGGTGCCACACGACGGCACTGCGGGTTGCCGTGCAAAGTTCTCGCAGGAGCTGTGTGGTGGCTTGTTTCAGCCTGGTCACTTCGTGCCGCGCTTCTCAACGGCACAGTGGGCGCTGTGCGTGCCGGAGTCTTGCAGGCCCGGTGACCTTGAAGTGGGGGTGGTCCGCGCCCTGCGGAAGCTCAACCAGTCGACGTCGCTGCGCCTGGACACAGGCGTCGAGCCAGACATGTGCTACACGAGAGAGCGCCCTGCCTGGGGACCTCTCACCTTACCTGCCATGTGAGGCCCTTCTCTAGTCGTCACTACCATGGTCGTAAACCGTTTCTAGGCGGTTTACGGTAAAGTGAACACTTTTGCAGCCTTACTTACTTTTTATTCCTTCCAGTTAACTTTATACTTTCCTACCACATCCTTACTAATATTATAAAATGTGAAATGTGAGTTTGTTTGTTTTTTACGTTTTCACGCATAAACCACATAACCGATTTTGAAGAAAATTAGTATAGAGATAGACTGAACTTTGGAGAAGGACATGGGAAACTTTTTATCGCGAAAGTATAACTTGAAAAGGGTGAAGTAGGGGATGAATGTTGCTATAGGTCTACCAGCCGATTCCCGCACCTTGAAAATGGTAAACATAGGTATTTGAACAAGGTTAATATTTTCGCGGTATCTATTCCTGGATAAATCTATTAGATGACACTGTAATCGTGGGGCCTCAGGTCCCAGGAACGGAAAGAGGGAAGACTTAGAAGGTGTCTACGTAAGTGTTGACGGTGAGGAACCGAGGCGTACTATGCCAACTTCCCAAGTGGTTCACATGTCGCGTCTTTTCCACGGTCAAATTACAGCGAACAAAGACGCGGGTACTTTATTTTTTTTGATTGATCTTTGGTACATCAACGCGAGCGAAGCCGCGGGTAACGGCTAGATTTAATATAAACATAACAATTTTCTTTTGGACATATGCACTTACGTCCGAATGTTGCCGAATTGCAAAAGAACCCACAGTAAAACAATGGGAAGGGAAGCCAGTAAGCTGTAGTCAAGATGCATAAAACAAACAGATAATTCCGGCAAGGAATGTAGTCAAATCCCAGAAGACGCCACAAGGTCAAAACAGATTTTAAAAAACACAACTTAGGAATTAATTTTGTGTTATTTTTAATCGGTTTTTGTCCTTGTGACGTCTTCTGGGATATGACTATATTCCTTGCAGGAATTATCTGTATGTTTTATGTATTTTGACTACCGTTTACTGGCTTTTCTTCCTTTTTTTTTGTTTTTTGTTTTATTGTGGGTCCTTCTGCAATACGGCAACATTTACCCGCAATTACGTATGTCCAAAAGAACTTTTATGTTTATAACGTGAGCGCGTTGCTAGAATCATTCAAAGATCACACCTTTTAATACGAACAAGGCAGCATTAGTATTTTCAATAAATAATATGTTTTAATTATTACTCTAGACAATGTTGTGGTCAAAAATGCTCGTTTTATGGCGAACCACCTGTACAAAAGCTCACGATGGTAAGGTAGGTAGGTAAGAGAATTTTTCAGATTCAGTTGTACCAAAGTTTAACAAGTGGACAAATGTTCACATGGCAGATTCTCACTTACCCAGCTCTCGAGCAAAGTAAGACGTCGTTAGCAGATGAAAGTCGTCATTTGAAGCGTTAAGGCTGTAATCAGCACACACACCAGGAACCACAACAAAGTGAAACTAAATACACTGCTTCAAAATATCGAAGAGACAAGCACAAAATGCATAGGCCTATTATATGTTTCATGAATAAAATAACGTTTAAACTAAGTGCTGCTGACGCTACACACAGAAAAATATTTAACAGGTGTAAAATAATTGTGCTTTCTTAACCTTGAGCTGAAATTACGCTGGCATGATAGGCACGGCAGTGATCAAGGCGGTGAGGGGTGAAATGAGATGAGAATGGAGCAGCGCCGGATTGAAGGGGCAGGAGAAACGAGAGATCTACGAGAAAACACGATGGCAAGCGGAATCGTCCGGCACCATTCTCACATGCGAAAATCCGGGGACTGACCCTGCCGGGAATCAAACACAGATCGCCTTGGTGGGAGTCGAATGATCTGACCATTCGGCCACCACGGCCCCCAGGTGGGCATGGAGTAGCGTTGGACTGAAGGGATAGGGCAACGGGATTTCCCCGAAAAAATATGCGTATAATTGACATCGTTAGACACGATTCACGCAATGGAAAATCCGATTGACCCCACTGGGTTTCAAACCCGAACCGTTCTTTATTTTTAAACACGAATTCGCGATTCGCCACGCCAACTGTTCCCTCCCCCCTTTTTTTCGTGTCCCGTGCCCTCATTTTTCACGCCCGTGAAAGAAGAGACTCATTAAATACCCATTTCACATCTTTAATTTCCTAAGGAGTCAAATTTAGAGAAATTGTGGTACCTAATTTCAATGTGTTTACGTTTCCCATTATCGTGATACAGTGATTATAACCCGTTTGGTTTAAGCCCATCATATCGAATCCTTAGGCGTTGAATAAAATTGTAAATTCTGATGTTAAATATTTCAATACAATCATTCTTAGGCAATAATTCCGTCCTTATCTAAAAGTTCAATGAGTATTATTTTCATGTGTTAACTAATTTGAGAGTGTATTCATTGATTTTAAGGCTACTTTTTCTTTATGCGTAAGCATCGTCTGGAAGCCATGATCACTTCGATATTCTGTATGGTTCGACTAATATGAAGGATAACTCGAAAACACAGTTTACGTATTTTCACCACTAAGAGAAAAATCTTGAAAAAAATAAAATTAACAAATCTTGAAACCGTATTCTATGACATGCTATAATAAATTATTTCATTGAAGTGAAAATCATGAAGACAGCCATTTAAGTTAAAACTATGTAGATCATTTATAAAAGAATTCTCCTCGTTTCACTTTTAAGGAGTTGATCTTGGAAAAATCATTAAATATTTTTTGTATGTTTACATAATCAGTATTTTTGAAGTGAAAACTAATTATTTATCTTGAAGAATCCAATAGATATCAAGGGTAAATAAGAATAACGTTTCAAGTATTTTCATCCTTCTGGGTTTCATTTCTAAAGAATAAAAATCCTGAAAATGCCTGATAGGCACATGCATTTTATGAGCATCTCATTGAATTAAAAATGACGGCGACAGACCGTTTGGTTCAAGCCGTATCAAATGTTCGTCGAAAATACGTTTCACATTTTGAAAGCAATTAGAGGTATAATTTCTAATAATCTCCCCGTTTTACCGCTTGCCTACGCCTTAATCGGAACCTATCGTCAATATTAGACGTTACTCGGTCTAGTAGTTTGGGCTGTGACTTGGTGTGTCAGTCAGTAAGTGAATATTCGAACCACTTTGTTTTGAAATAGAGGGTATCAGTCAGAACTTCGATAGTCCACGTGATAATTTTATTTCTCTGAGCACCAGACACACACCTAACTATTGTTATAAGGAGGGTACAGCTCAGTTCTTTGTACTGTTGGTTATAGGCACGAAAATTAAGTGTGTGTGTGTGTGTGTGTTAGGGAATTATGAACTGACCTCTCAATGTTCTCCTTTGACTAATTACCCTTCAACACAAAGCGATTTTTTTTTATAATTAGACGCAACTAAATAAAATGTTTTCGCATTTCCGTACCAGTTACGTTAACATATTAATAGCTGAATTGTACAAATGTATGTTAACATTTTCACGTTGTTACTGCTCAGACGAAAACAATGTAACACTGCAAAAATAAACAACGTATGTAGAGGGTACCTGAGGATGAGGCATAACATTCAGAGAGCAGACTTATGATTGGGCGTCAGTTTTGTTGGGAGTCAACAGGCGTCTATCAAACTCTGCAGGAAGACTACAAAATTTAGCACTTCAAAAATGGGAAAGCGACGAAATGTGGAAAGTGGGTAAACGTGATTATCCCGAAGATACCTTCAAACGACACCGTCCGCCACGTTTCCCAAGTGCTTAAAGGTCGAGGGCTGGCACCGTCTGCAATTGAACCTGGTTCACGTCGTTCACGTCACCTTAGAGGGAGGCGAGCGTTCTATCCACCATACGAACCTTTCCTTCCTTTGCAAGATTGTAAGCCATTGTGATAATTTCTTATGTACGTCATGAATTTGACTGGCTTTATCCGCAACGTAATTATTCCCGCGCTTTTGTCATCATAAAAGTTATATACATGCTGCTATTTCTTGTTTACAGAATTTTCTTCTGCGTAGTTGTCACCCTGGTGCTGATGGCAACGCTTGCGGATTGTGGCTGCAATCGCCTGTCTGCTGATAAAGGTAGAATATTTCTCTCATACTAGAGCTTAAAAACAAGTCTGTTTATTCCCTGGTATCGTAGGTTCTCCTATGTCCGCCAATCACACATTAATTCACCCCCCATTGACCTGTGGGTTTGATGTTCATAGCACGCATTCGCTCCTTGACACACCGAAGTGATTTGAATCCACATCGTTTTTAAAAGATGTGGTACAACAATCATTTCTCAAAAAATATTTAAATATTTTTTTTTTCAACGAAAATCTTAATATTTCTGAAAGAACGCGCCCACGAAACGGGATATTCGAACTATTTTCCTGGCTCGAAATTTTTCGTATTATCTGAAGTTATGTATGAAATTTAATATTAAACATAATACATACATTTCTGTAAAGATTTTTGTGGCATAATTTCGTAAGAAATTCTCTTTAGGAAACATTTTTATTCAAGTATTATACATTGATGCAGCTGAGAAATAATACATTTCATATTAATGCTACGTTTAATTTGAACCCCCATGGCAGGAAGCTTATCTGGCAGAGACCTTACCTTCTGTAAATTAAAATGGTAGCCATGTCAACACCACACGGCTGCACCAGTTATGTGCTACTGGTAGAGATAAGGATCAAGTTTGAGCTCGCAGACAAGCTCCATTAGTCTATCGAAAAATGAAACGAATGACCGAGTCTCTCTTAGTTCTACTACGAACAGGCCACACGCCGCAAATGGTTCACGAAACGCTACATTACGTGCCAAACATTTCAAATAGTTGCCACTTCGAATATAAACACTATATATTAGCAAAATACAAAACTAAGTAGAGATTTTTAAAAGTGTGTTGCAATGGGAGTTTACATTTTATTAGAAGCTATTGGTTTTGTGGACATACGGTTTTGCTCATGCTTTGCTGGTCGAACTTGTGTTGAGTGACAAAGTGCAAAAAAATACAGAAAAGGACACACAAACAGAAAAAATATCAATCCCAGAGGAATTCTGTCATTTTTTATTTGTATTCGACAGCAAGATTTCTAAAGACAGAATTCAGTCAAAAATCTACACGAAACCAGACACAAAATGCAGGCACAAAGAAAACCAGAGACCCAGGATGAAAAAAAGATAGAAGTTGACAAAAAACTGTGAACAGTGGACAACAACCAAAAAACAAGAAACAACACAACACAAGTTAAAAACAACGAAAAAAGAAACATTCCAAGCATTGCAGTCTATTCGCATCCTGCGGTGTCTTAGCCTTTGAGATCGTGACTTTTAAGCAGTGATGCCTTATATCTTTTTTGAACGCAACCATGCAGAAAAATACAACGCACACCTCAAACGTAATTCAGTTTTTCACCAGTTACAACATTTCGGTATAAATCAGTCTATAAATGCCTGTGTTAATTAAGGGGGAAGGCTTAAAAAAAAGTACTTAAACAGGATTTCTTAAGTGCCATTCCATCATGTCAATTCGTCTTTAGGTGAACATATTTTGGATACATTCATTATTTCGTAAAACAAATTCATCGAACACACTGCGACACATTTCAATCGCCAGGTTGGTGACAACAATTTTTATTAGGGTGGTAAAGTCTCCCTCATGTTCATGTTATTTTGTTCGTTATACTGTTTGTTTCCAGATGATTTTTTGACATTTGTCGTCATTAGAGCAATAATTTTAATCTAGTTGCATGACATGAAATTATTTTAGTAATTTAGCGTAAAAGTTCGTAAAGTTCGAAATTTAAAAAAAAAAATACAATTTCTGAAGTTTTGCAAGCCAAATGAACAAATTTGATCCTTTGTTTTGAATTAAAAATTCTCGCCAAATAATTTCCAATCCTTAAAAATTGCCTGGTTGGCAAAACAAATCGATAATGAAGTTGTCTTCAGAAATATATAAATCCAAGATGGCGGCGGATGTTCTGTGCCCCAGGAGGGACTACTTTCTGAGGCGCGGAGGTGCACGTGTGCGCAGGCCGACTGGAGCGGACGGCCCTGTCGTTCTCACTACGCAGGACGGTGCCAGAGCTGCTGTCGGCCGGTGATGGCGACGTGGGCTGCGTGCACGGCCTGCGAGCTATAGGCACAGCGGCTCTCTATGTCGCTCACCGCGTCATAGTGTTGGGGCACACGCCCTACGTCAACCGAGCCGCCTTCGCCGAGGTCGGTATTCCTTGTCCCGCTCCGCTCCTTTCATCGCACTAAGGTTATTTCTATCACAGGTTTGAGAGATAAATGATTAAAGTTTGGCACAAGGAAAATTTCTGCTGCTTGATCACTGGTATCGGTGAGCAATCACAGAGCTTTCGTGAACTTATGTCACATGAAGTTAGTAATTTAATAGCCAAAATCGGTTTGTTCATCACTTTAAAATTAAATTGAATGACTTCTCTCTTTCCCAAGTCTAGTTAAATTTAATTTGTTTGCTGTCTCGTATTTTTTTAGACCCGTTAGCGACAACAGCTCAACTAACGGCAGATTTTTCCCTGTGCTAAACACTCCCATAAGAAAAAACCAGTAGAATTAATATTAACCGCACATCCGTTGCCAAATATGATTCTTCAGTTTTATTATACATGTGAAATTGTATTTATGTGTATAGACTTCATTCGACGACAACAGATGTGACGTTTTGGGAACCGTGTTCCCGTCTTCAGGCACATATGCACAGACTAACTCATACAGATTGTACTTTTAGCCACGTTAGAGATTAGAATAAGACAAAGTAAATACTAAATATTACAGTAAGCGAATCCCTTCAATAATTCAACATGTGGTATAATCTAATGGATTATTTGAAATCACAGTTCCATTTCACAAGTCAAAACAATGAAAACATGTTTGTTCATATTTACATAAACTGTCCAACACGACATAGTGTGCGTCCTACAATTGCAAGTTGTATAAAAAATCAATGGAAATAACCGGTTTTGCAATATTTGTATTAATTCAAGATGACAACGAATGTTCCGCCCTAAATAACCTTTCTACAATGAGCCGGTGGTCTTCAGTGCTGTGCTATGTAGGTGCTATTCTGAGGCCTGATTAGTCCAACAACTAGTCTATACTGATGTCATGATCTGCTGACCAAATATATTTCAGAAAGACATCAATAATGGCATTGGTCTGGACCACCGAAACCTTTGTAGCAAGGCGACAAGTGCTGTTCTAGCGCCGAAAAGTTTTTCTGTCAATGTCATTTAAGACTGTGGTACTCAACTTGACACAATGACAGGAACTAGGAGAGGAATCATCTATGACCTTGGTTAAGGAACCAACCCTGCATTCGCTTAAAAAGCATTGAGTATAACAATAAGATTGACAAGAATCGAGAATCGAACCCGGTTATTATCAAAACGAAGCCAATATTTTGTCAGTGAACCAACTCGTTCGTTCGCTCTATCCTTCCATATACGCATACACACATACATATATTGTTATCTTGCTTCCATGGAGTTTATATGAGGACTCATATTACTTAACCATTCCCAATGGCTCAATCTGAAGAGCTATTTCTTTCAAATATAAAGTACTGTTCGGGAAATGTCTGGAATAATACTGTTGTACTGATGAACTATGAAACATTTTACTTTCAGTGATTAATTGAAATATTTTACGCTATATATACAGCGTGGAACAGAATTCATGTGCCAAGTTCCGGGACGGCATTGTTTATGTAAAATAAGGTGAAGTTACATTGACCAACTCTGTTGTGTGGTGAACATTAAGGGAGCTACACGACGTTGAAAACAACATTTTTAAATACAATTTTTTTTTTTAAATACTAGAACATTTAAGAGTTGGAGTCACAAAAACTGGCATAGAGATTTAAGAATAGGAGCAAATAAATCTGTGAAAATATAGTTGACGCAACGTTCCCTTTTACTGCTTATATAGGGGTTACTCAACCTATCTGTGTAAGTAACTTTTAAATACTAAGCGGCAGTAAGATATTCGACGCATAAAATTGCTGTGAAAAGCTACACTGAACAATGCCTTCCTTTTAATAAAATACGACTCATCTGATATGTAGCTGCCAAGAATAGCTGCGATGGCAGCTTACATTTGAATGACCCGGGTTCGATTCCCTGTCCAACCATCCAGATTTCGGTTGTCATACTAAAATTTTAATACATAATATACACGGCATCGTTATCGTCGTTATCGTATAGAGAGTTTTCTAGTTATTATTTCAACTATAGCCTTTAATATCTTAAATACATCGCGATTTACCAAGTTACAGGCTGTAGTTCCGTAACATTGAATCTTGGCAATATACGTGGTGTACGAGCACAGTAATATGACTATTCTACTTTGATCGCCACTTATTACCCGAAAATAAGATCACGTTAGTTTCAAATATATTACATACAAAAAAGTGAAACATTACCATGCTGTTGTTTTGAATCACAGTTCTTAAAAATTAGATTAATAAGAAAATGTTCGGTAGCATTTAATGGTCAGTCACTCACAGAAAAGGCACATTTCCACAGACAATAAAACAACACCCAACCAGTGCACAGATATTTTTTTGCTGTGTTCAAAGGGCGGCGCTTCAAACATGGTGCGACTAGAGAAAAGAACAAACAAGTACTAACGCTAATCTCTGTTTACTTCAAACGGCAAAGAATGTGTGAAGAAGTTTTTTAGTGGCTAGCAAACAGCGAGATAGTACAAAGTGACGAAACTAGCACCTCAAACGACCATCCTAAGAATTGCTTCGAAATTTTCGTACCCACCTTAGAAAGTTTGTTACTGATAAGATATGTTTTCCGTTATACATAGAGAAAAAGAGGTTATACACAGTAACGTAATACCGGTATATATATATATATATATATATATATATATATATATATATATATATATATATATATATATATATATATATATATATATATATATATATATATATATATATATATATATATATATATATATATATATA
>PNEQ01070117.1:0-40677 GCA_003012365.1 Medauroidea extradentata | reverse complement strand
TTACATATTTCTTTCTTTGATGTTTCACAACACGAATTACTTATTCGTAATATCGGAACTAAAAACCGTTCATTCTGCTGACATAACATAAAATTTTCAAATACTTATTCAACAATTCGTTGTCGTTCAAAATTATCTCATTGGAAGTTATTTCCATTCCAAATATCCTGTGAATTGTACTCTTTTCTTGGTAACAGAATGCTACGTTTAAACCGTCAGAGCGCAAGATTAAACGTAGTCAAAATTAGTGGTCATAAAAATACAATAGAAGCAGATTGACATCACAATTGCGAAGAAACAGTTATTACATATATTTATAAATACCATATGATTGGATAACATCGGCACATATTAATTTTTTTTTTACAAAACACTGCAGTATCGTTTTTAATCTTGTAGGCATTACATTTTCTCTGGGTACTCCTTTTACACCCGCCTATCGTTCACTGTCGCTCCCCCATCGCATTCCCTTCATTTCATGTCAACCTTCAAAGTTCGGTAGAAGAAATCTGACACCCCGTCCGAAGACTCCTGTTAGGATGTAATTCCCTATCCTCAGCAACAGTATATATACAATTACAACGTTTCCATGTCGTTTTGAAATCGTTTTCAAAACTCTTGCCGTTTTGAAAACGCTCATAGAAACGAGATTCAAATCTATTTGAGTCTTAAGGTCGTTACACCAAAAATTGGGATCGTACCGGATTGAGTCGGGCATATATGCCACAGAAACTCGGATCTTACTGAAAACAAATCGGAAGTAAACAAATACACACAAATGAAAGACTGAGCAAAAATTATCGTTCAATCATGAAGAACAATAATTTTCTTCTATCCATTTCATTAACTTAAAAAATTTGCTTTACGTGGAGGCAAAGAAAAATAAAGAGATGATTGTATGATTTAATTTATTTCTTGTCAACCAACATAAATTTCAATTGGACCAACATTACCACACGCAAGTTTGTCCAGCGAACTGAAATAGATTTCTGTCAGATCTAAAGTTTGCATGTAGACGGGTATCGTACTCAGTCGGAATTCAATACCCAATCCGTTTTCAAAAGATATATGGAAACGTATAGGCGGTTCGGGATTAAGTGAGCACTCGAAATAGCCCTGCTACATTTCTATTTTCAGCCAATTCGTATCTTTCCGCGCGTAACGGCTAACGGCGGGAAATGTACAACCTCTCTGGACACGTCAATTGAACTTTGGGCGTTTAAGATAAATTATGCAGTTGGTAGGAACCTATGTAGTCCGATAAAAATGTTTAATATTTATATAGAACACAAATATGAAGAATTCACTTGATGCTATTTCAGTATTGTTGCATTAATTAAGAAAACAAACTGAACTATATTTGGCAATGCGCGCTGCCAACCGTACAACGAGTTAGGTAACTATTGTTAATGCTGAATTATATGAAGTGACGGCTGGTGATTTTTTTTTTCAGTGGTTAAATCTTTAGTGATCACTTTATTCCGAATGACCTATAGTAACTATTTATGTATCGTCTTCCAAAATGGCAGGTTCCTAGAGTGTGTGGAAAATTGCGGGAATTGCTCCGAATCATTGTGCCATCCTGCGCCTTATATGATTGGGTACAGTTGTGTGGCATGGTTGTTGAACTATTCACAGACGAATAACAGACGTTCTGTCGTAGCTCACCGGAATTTGTATTGGCAAGTAAAAAATTGACGCACCAGTAACGAAAGGAAAGAATTGGAAGAGTAAATTACTTTAAGGCCTAGCTAAGTCCACTTTACCTGCAACATCACCGTCCATAATTATTCTACTTTTATTGCTTGAATAATAAACCATAACATTTAAAACTTTAATTCAAATCGGTAATATGACTCGCAGTATATTATATAGTAGAGTCAAAGAGTCATTTTTTTTTTAAATTTATCATAAATAAAATACGTAAAAGGCATATAACCTTACTACTTATGAGTGTCAAGACTGGTGAAATTCTGTATTATAAACTTTTTGGTGAGCCCACACAATTTATGTACATCCAGATATAAAGGTGTTTTCTTAATGGTGTCACCTACCTGCGCGTTAAAGGCTCATAAATGACGAAGATATAAGGGCGACCTTGAAACGCGCATCAAATGCAGCATCGCCACAACGAGTCAAACACTGAACCAGAGTTCAAGATTCCCGAAGATCCACTTTTACTATGGAGCTTTAAGCGGTGACCATACAATTTTCTTTCGTGGATGTCTGCAGCAAAATTCAGTGCACGTTTCAATAAGAGTCTCACATATATCTGGTTAGTACATTTTAAAACGTGGCAGTCGAAAAGGCCGTTATTTTAGCTGCGTTGGAGGGCTTCGATACAGTGTTTTTGACGAGCAAGGTGTCTTAGCAATACCATTCCGTCCTTGTCCAAAGTATGTTTGTTTTTCATGCATTAGCACAACGGGCACACACCAAAATGCTTCGTTAAAAAAACGTATTTACAAACACACTGCAACACGTTTGAGGTTCATGATTGGCGGTGCCCTTAAGAGGTAGGTGTTATGTGTAGTTGTGATACAGCAATTACTAACATATATTGAATTTCGAATTGTTTATTACAGAAATGTCGTTATTTCTCATGACAGTTACAGAGTTGTATACTAATAATGTCTATATGTATAATGGATTCAAGTTCAAAGTAATTTTCCCCTTGAGACTGTAAAATAACCATAAAATAATTCGGTCACAAAAGAAAATTATTTCGTTTCGAAATATAATTAGCCTGTAGGCAACAACTGATTCGTTAAATCTAATGTAAGTACATCTTTTATTTTTATTCTCACCCTCACTGATTTTGATACGTGTCCTGAAGCAGTCGTTTTGAGCGTAAACTTCTCAAATCTTCACAGGCGCCTCATTAACGCAGTTACGTCCACCAATTTTGTTGTCAGGACACTTAACTTGAAGCAGGTAACCAGAGCGGCCATTCTACAAGGCAACCTGTGCAGTTTAACCATTTTTATGTTTTCATGCATCAGTCTCCTTAAGATAACTTTTATTTTGAAAGATGGGAAAAAAAGAATTTATTAAGTGACCAGCCATTGACTTGTGTCGCGAAGTGTGCCGAGCATTTTTATGTTATAATCCTTTTTTTAAGACAAACATTTCGGTAGTTGGGTCTGCAAGTAAAGTATTTCATAAGTATTACAGTTTAATTAAGCAGTAATACAATATATCGAAAACGTAAGAGGCCATTAGTGACTGTGTCACACAACTTGACTAAATAACAGGAACTGGTGAGAAGAATCGTTCGTGGTCGTTGTTAAGAAATCAATACGGAATTGGTCAGTAGAGGTTTAGGAAAACTATGGAAAACAGAAACCTGGATGTCCGGAGGCTGTAATCGAAACCGGGCCCCCGGGAATGCGAATCCACCGTTTCACAGTTGCGTATAGTAATTGGTACATGCCTATGTACGCCTTGTATTGAGAAAGCAAAAGTTTTCTGATAAATAGTAGTTAGGTTTCATAGTACGTAATTTCATAAAATTTGTTTCATTGCTTGAAATGTATCCCATTTTATATAAAATTTATTTATTTACGGCTTAGTTACAGGGGTTGCATTAGATTTTCTTTCACCTAACCACTATTACAATACAAGTACATTAACAAATACAAAGCTACAAATTAAATACGTACCAAATAACAATAAACTACATTAATAAGCTATTCACAAGAATAAGAAAACAGTCAATGTAACTTTAGATAAGTACAAAACTTTAAGAAGAAAAGGGTAACTAAGGGTTTAACAAATTTAAACAAATGGGGAAAAAACTCTCATACATTACATACCTATATATGTTAGAATCAAACACGAAATATGTAAACAAATAATACGAAACCCATTCTAACAGCTGTGAGCAACTGGTGATCCTTCTGCGTTGTATTAGATTTCTGCTTGAGATATTTAATAACAGCTGTACTCAAATTTTTAATGTCTTGAATATTTATTGTCTTGTGCTCCAAATCATTCCAGCAGCGAATAGTGTTTACCACAAATGAACCTGGCATATGTTTGGACAAAAATGTATTGATTGTAACTGAAGATTTACGTATGAATTTAGAAGTTAATTGAAAAGTACAAATTCCTGTCGGTCAATTCTTGAATTTTTACCCTCTGAAATTTTTTTGTCAGATAACTACTACTGGAAATGTTTGCCGTGTGTATTTATTTCTCGCATCGGTACGCACAGCGATGTATTTATCGTATTTTATTTAATCGTCCCTTGTTAGTTGCAAATGTTTAAAATTTATTCCCGTGCGAGCAAATGTTTACACTGCCGCATGAAAATAATACGTTAACTCACATTGATGTTACCACGCTAGAATAACGGGGAAAAAATTGTTACAAAAGACGTAGATTAAATTTACCCCTCCCACTTTTTCACCCTCCCACCCACAACCCCATATCTATCGATGCTATAAGCAAACACTGAATGGTAAATGAACCCGAGGCCATAGCGCAATGCCCTTAGAGCCATAAATTTTCAAACAACAAGCTTCTAGGCTTCAAACAACAAGCCCCTAGGCGTCGCGTCCATTGCACCCTATGAACACGGGTAATATGCACAGCCCGTGTTATAACTGGGCAGATTGGTCAGTTGCCCAAGGCAGTAGCTAGGAGTGGGCGGCCGTGACGTAACAAGATAATTATTTTACATCAACTAAATAAAAAATTACAAACTTTAGTATTTTATTTACTTAATGCACGCACATTTTTTCTCGTTCTCTATCACTCACTCCCTCTGTATCCACTCTTAATACAAATAGCAGTACATGAGAGAGAAAAAGAGACAGAGAAGTTACCTCGACCACCTGATCACGCAGGGTAATTCTGGAATCACAATAGCACGACAGACGCGACGCGAAAGGCGTACGCGACACTAAAAATTCTCGTTATTGTGAACACATATTCGGATGCCTTGCGACAAATACTAAAAAAAAAAAAAATCATGCAAATAGTTTTATACCATTACATAAGGCCTACTAACCTCAGGCAGAACAGCCACTAAAATATACATTTTTTTACTATTTTTCCATTTATATGTAATAATGTTTCTGACATTCCCACGTGTGGAAATAGTCATAACTGCACGTCTGCTTGAAAATGTTGTGAATTCTTTATAATAACAAACGAAAATTCATCGTAAAACGAAAAAATTTCAATTTTCTACCAACTCCCCAGGTTCACCAACATTCAGAAACAAATTTAAGCTTTCATTTTTTTCAGCTATTCCACGTCCATGACGAGAATAACATCGACATACCTTCTAATGTGAATTCGCGTCTCGTCTGCGAATTTTGTCGTACTAACGTCAGAGAAACCTCGGTGCTGGTTGGCTGGTATCTTTTGTTCTTTTTGCATCTCGGCATTCGCATCGTGTCCGTTACGCTACTGTGATTCCAGCATGAGTGCTGCATCTTTAAGGGCGCGGATACCGCAATTTTTATCACCATTTTTTTATTTTTTATTTGTACCAGATATAGACTACCACTAAAACCAACTGATGTACCAAACTAAAAAAAAATCACAGTGGATAAAGACATTGCAGGCTGCAATGACATGCTCATAAAAAGAAAGAATAACATGTTTTTTTTTGTATTTAAAAAAATTATTGAATTTTTAAAATTTTTTTTCAGTCTTAGCATTTTTTTAACACAAAAATGTCTTATTCTTTATTTTTATGAGCATGACATTATAGCCTACAATGTCTTTATCCACCGTGATTTTTTTGAGTTTGGTATATCAGTTGGTTTTAGTGTAGTCCTTAAAACGGAAACATGCAAAATATGACTTAAACAAGCCATTACGCGAAAATTATGAGAGATAAAAGAATTTGATAAAAGCCAAATTTAGTCACATTTTGTGTCTAAAATGAGAAAAAGAATCTGGTACAAATAAAAAATAAAAAAATTATTTTGAAAATTGCGGTAGACCGCGTCCTTGCGTTCGTTTCCACCGCTGACTATGACCGCTGCGCAATCTAGCTAGAAATATTTAAACTAACAGCAATATCGGGTAGTAAGAGCGACAGTAATCTAAACCCGGCCATTGGTAATATCAAGTGAAGCTCAACAATAGAGCAGCGACGGAATACATGGACGGACGAAACGGGAGAACCTCGATGTGAACCTCGGGTGACGTCCGATACGTTTTCTCATGTACGAAAGATCAACACTGTGGAAGACGAGTGTTCTAACCATGACATCACCGTGACCTACATAAATCTAATACATGGAGACTCGAAATTACATCTTGAACACAATTCCAACAAAACAAGTTAATAATGGCAACATATAGGATGTCCAGAAACAACCGTCAAATAAGCACACCACGCGAATCCTGGGCTTAATTCGAGACGAACGTTTCAGTGGCAAAATATTGTACAACGACATTCTATATCCACAATGTGTAGAGCCCACGATTTTTGGTGAAAATAATTCTGCAACAGTTTGTTTCAATGCCTTATGTGCACATTTGCAGGTCTACTTCATGGTTATTGGCAGAATGTATTATTGCACAGACGTGGCTCATTTGACTGTGCCAACAGGAACAAGGTTACTGCGACACCACACGTCTGTGATTTGCGAGTAGAACCCTAGACGCCGAGAAATAAAAACAGCCAATCACTGGCCATGAAGTACGGTTGTATATGTGCGCATAAAGCATTGAAATAAATGGTTGCAGAATTATTTCCACCAAAAATCGTAGGCTCTAACAATGTGGCAACATAGCATTGCAGTTAGTCCCCTCATTCACTCTGCATATATCTTACTTATCATACTATTACTGTTCTGACCTGGATATTACGCGTGCAGGTTAAAATCCCGAGCAGTCTAAACATACATAAAACAATACCAGGACGTGAATTGCAAGAGGGGATTTTCTCTGTGCACTGTTGCCACATTGTACACGTAAAATGACGTTGTATAGCATTTTGCCTCTTATATTTTTATAGCCTAGGATTCACATGGTATTTTTACTTTTCTAAAACTTACATAATCTATCTGAATTTACACGAAATATTGTTTGCCAAAAAACATTTAAGAAATTGTATAGAACCTTGTTTCGACACACAGTTTGCCTTGTACAAAAATACAAAGAAAATCATTTATTATAGTGTGATAAATATATTTTCATTTAATGTATGCTTATCTTTGGAAATTAGTTACTTGACCTTGTCTGCACAGACCCGTTATAACATCAAAAAGAATATATCCTGTAAATATTACAACATAAAATAAGAGCTTTTGAAACTATTGCGATGAAACGTAATCCACGTTTATTTATGCGAAATACACACGCTATACGTGATCATACAGATAATTATTGCTTATACATGAGAACGTACAAAGTAGGTGGCCTACATTTCATCACGAAGTTACGATTTTACCCAAAAATTCGTTATGGGAGTAACCAAATAAATAAGATCCGTTTCAATAATGACAAAGTCCTTATTGATAATAAACAGTTATGTCCAAATGAAGGAATGCATGTTTACGGCTGTTACAAAACACCAAAAATATCTAAATTGTACCTCGTACAGCATCCGAGAAGGTTTATTGTTATTCCTGTAAATAATGGAAACTATTGAAGAAATCCTGCTTTAATTGCAAATATTTATCGCTCGGAAAGTAAGTTTAGTTTTTAATTAATTCCAACGCATGCTAAGTATAGCTTGCATGGTTTGAAAAAAGCAAGTAAATGGTCAAATATGTTTTCTGAACTTACTTTTGAAAAATGTGTATGTTACACTAATACAAATTATCCGTAACAAATAACACTTCCAAGGTGGTGACAGCCTATGAAAAGAAGAGGCGCAAATTTGGTATTGAAGTGAAATATATAAGGTGTAATACTATCCTGATAATTGAGATAAAATTGTATTCCTTGAAATATAAAATAAATACCGCGTTTTATTTATCTACGACACTCTGAATAGTGTCAAAACAATTAAAGCCCAATTTTGGTATGTGTACTACGATTATTATATCCCATACATAGAGACACTGGAAAATCGCTAAAATATTTAACATAGTCTCCAATAAACTGTAGTATCTCAATCGTGACACGTGTAAACAGTTTTCTGGCAAACCACATACGTTCTGTGTTACAACTGTACAGTTTTAATTGGGTCTGTTGAAGAGGGGCACGGTACTTCATACAAACGATAGCCAATATAGGTGCAAAACACTTCAGTGTTATACATAGTATGTTGGAGCCTAGCAAACAATCAACTTTTCCCGCGATGTACCAGTGTCTCTACCCATACATTGAATAAACAATCCCATAATAACTATCGAAGCAAAAGGTCGTCAATGATATTGAACATACGAATATTCTGATTTTATTTATATTGAACGCATATATAATATATCAGGAAAACATAAACAATTTACATGTATTAGATTTAGATAACCAATAAGGGATAATACGTTTATTTGAATACTCGCTACATCAATAGATTCCATTCACTCTTAACTAATTTACGGTCAATAGGTATGTAATGGTACCCCGACGATTAAGGGGTATGGAAAGGTACAATGTCGAGTCGACGACTGGAATACTCAATCGACAATCGTCAATAAAATCTGAACTACTTGTCAAAATTCGATGAGATTATTTATTGCCGAGTAGATATTTGTGGTTTTATATAGGAGACCTAGTAGCCTACAAAATCGTTATTCACTGTGAATTGGTTTTAGTTACGTACTTCAGTTGGTTTTACTGCCGTACATAAAACCGTAATATGGGACTTTTGACATGTACGAGCAAATACGTAAAAAAATATTGAGATATAAAAAGTTTCTCAATGCAAAATTTGGTCACAATTTTTGTCTAAAATACGAACAAAATAACTGGTAAAAATAACAATATAATAATAATAATGATGTGACGACGAAAATTGCTGTAGGGCCTGTTATTAAGGGCGAGGTCCAACTCTGTTTTCAACGTCTTTTTAAATTTTTATATTTGTACCGGATATTTTTTTCTTATTTTAGACACAAATTGTGACTAAATCTTCCTCTTAGAAAATTGTTGTTTCTCTCATAGTTTTCGCGTAATGAGTAATAAACGTCAAAATTTGCACTTTACGGTTTTATGTACGCCACTAAAACCAACTGCCATACTAAACCAAAAAAATTCACAGTATATAACAATGTTTTAGGCTATGATTTGACATAAATAAAACAAAAATAAATAAATTTTTGTATTTTTAGAAAAAAAATTTAAATTTTATAAATATTCATTTTAATATTCAGAATTTTTTTATAATACAAAAATATTTTTTTTTATATGTGTCATTTCATAGCCTACAACATTGTTATACAGTGTGAATTTTTCGGTTTGGTATGTGAATTGGTTTTAGTGGCGTACTTAACCGTGAAGTGCAAATTTTGACGTTTACGTCTCATTACGCGAAAACTATGAGCGATGCAACAATTTTCGAAGAGGAAGATTTCGTCACAATTTATGTCTAAAATAAGAAAAAATATCTGGTAGAAATATAAAAATAAAAAAAAGACGTTGAAAACTGATGTGAACCGAGCCTTAAGGATAGAAGGCGAGCATGTGCTTAGTGGATGTTACGATGACAGGTGGCGGCCCAGCCTTGGACAGCGGTATTCCGGGCGTCCATCGTATACACAGACTCCTTCCTCTTCCTGAGTGGCTTGCTGGCCGCATACAGCCTCAGCAAAGAGCTGGCGCGGACTGGCCTTGTCGACTGGAAGAGACGCTTCATTGCGCGCTACATCAGGTGTGTAAAGTTACCCTTGTCCGACTATAATCGCCCGCTGCAGCCGTGCGGAGGTGGGAAAATGTCCACCATAAGGAGGCCGCTTGGCAGATACTTAAAGGGCTTGTTCCAGAGTTTTTTTCAGACTGGTGCCAATAACTCAAATATTTATTAACCAAAAATTTTGAAAAATTTTGAGTCAATGTGCAATCACACGATGCACAATACTGTGGACGCGTTTTTTTAAAGAATGTACCATTCGCCAGCAAAAAAATAATTTCCTTCATTTTTGCTTATTTTCACGACGAAAAACGTGGTACTTTGGGTAATGAAATCTAAAAAACCGTTCAGTATAATTCTACAAAAAAATTCAGCTACAAATTATAACATATAAGTGTCAAAACTGTGCAGCGAAATTTTGATATGAGTATTAGGTAGCAATAAAAAAAAATATTTTCGAAATCACTGCAAAACTCCGTAACAAGGCCTTAACTGCGTGCAGCGTATTCGGAGAAACGTTTTTTTTCTCAGAGACCAGTAAACGTGCATCTACAATACTTATAATGTCTTTGATTGTTTCTTTCAAAGGGACAGATTGAGGTACTATACTGTTGTGGACATACGCTGTTGCAATGTCGTCCCAGAAAAATTAAATGAGACTAAGAAAAATAATAAGTTAGGAAACAATCCTAGATTGGCTGTAGTAAGTTTAATTGTACTACAGGTTTGAAAGAAAATGTGTTTTCTTATGGGAGAGTTTGGTACAGGGAAGTTTTCTGCCTCTAGTTTCGCTGATATCGCACAGGGACCAGATAAATACTAAACCGTAATAAAATTTTTAAAAAATTGACTTGGAAATGACTGAAGTTATTTAATTTAATTTTAAAGTGTAAATAAACCAATTTCGCATTTCAAATTATCAACTTCATGTAACTTAAAATTCATGAAATCCCTGTGATTGGTCAGTTTGCATCTATTACCGATACAAGCGCTCGAGCGGCAGAAATTTTCGCTGTACTAAACTTTTAAACATTGATTTTTCTATTCTGTGGCAGAATTAACCTTAGCCTAAGAAACTCATCAATTTTCGTTTGTTTTTTCTCAGTCACATATTATATTTCTGGCGTATGTCCACAGCAGTACAGTTGTCTACAATGCTTATATAGGAAAAGAAAATACACTTCAAACTACTGGAAATATTACTTTTAACGCCTAATACACGCGGTTATCTTTGTATACAAGCCCAATGAACTTCGTTTATACAGTAGCACTTGCATGCTTATTTTAATGTACGAAAATGCCAACATGTTCGGAAATGTGAGGGTTTTTTTTGGAGGGTTGCGACTATACACGGCTTCGCTCTCAAATAAACAATATCAGGATAAATCAACGTACGTATATGTACCAAATACAAACATAAATGAACGACTTGCACAAGAAGGTGTATGACAAATAATACCGCCTCTAAACTATTCTAGCTATAAAGCACGCTACTTGGATACAAGCTGGCCAGTCGCACAATGCAAATCCGCTTGAACAAGATGTAAATCTTCTTGTCCAAAAGCCTAACCGTGTGCACAAACCAATAAATTCTAATAACCGTGTGCACTAGGCTTAAGAAACAGCACACATTAGAAGCCTAAACTTAAAGCCTTCAAACTAGGCTAAAATAGGCTTTTTCAGACGGTTTTTTCTCAAAATATACTGGATTCGTTTGAAATTAACGTCTACAATTACGTCAGACTTATATACGTACGGGTTCAACAAAAAATAGGGTCACAACTTAAAGTCCCACAGTTAAAACGTAACGGTGGTAACACTGCGCGCGCGTTTGCGAATTTGGACTTAAGGACTATATCGTAACATATGTGCCGACCAACGTCGCTCGTAGCACCTCATAGATTTTCACCTCACGGACACACACAAACCCTTCACCATGCAACGGCCTTACGGCTCTTCCTCATCAGTCACCACAACGAATTTCATCATTATTTTATTTTACAAAATTTTTTTAATATGAGAAGAAAATTTTTAATGTGTGACCATAGCGTAAATCCTATTTACACAGGCACCATGGTTGAACTGCTAACGTTTATTCATGCCGCAATAAATAAAATAAATAAATATGAAAAATTACTTCTGTAATGGCGGCAAAGCTATATGTTAACTACTCTACCGTGAAACATGTAAGCCTGCTGTAGTGGAAAATAAATAGAATTTGCTGTTTGGTCACATATTTTATAATTTTACTATCCGGATATCCAAAAAGTGAAGATTAAAATAATCCAGAATGGTGAGTGAAGCCGAGCATTAAGGTATCCGCCTATCGGAACTACATTAGGCATTAGAGGCATATGGGGGATGCGAAGTAATGTGGGGGGGTGTTAAATTATTACAATTTTCTTTTCTTTTTATTATTTCATTTTCTTGTGTGTTCTTTTTTACTATGTAACAATTATTTACTTTCTTATTTTTTATATATTTATTTCGATGGTGCCATTGCAAGCAGTAACATAGCTCTTATCATCTCTTCTTTGAGAGAAAAATTGTTTTTTTTTTTTTTTTTAATTAATACCTTTTTGTGTACAACGATGTTCGTATCTTCAAGTTTAAATAGGCTATTATGCCTTCTCTTTTCATGTATTCGCATAGTAATTCCCTCAGAGCAACTTTTTTCTCTTCCTATGAAGTTTTAAAGTAAAATAGTTTTTTTTTTTGGTGTGCAGCCACTCTTCTTTCTTGTGCAGGTCGTAAACATTTCACTCTGTATTTTGTTACAAAAAATTGGGAAATTTTAGAATATTTGTAGATACATTTTATTTATATTTTTTTAAACGAGGAAACACTATGACCGTTTCAGTAGCCACCCAACCCTCAACAAGTCATTTTCCTTGCTGAGGTTTCTATGACAGTATGCAAGGCCTTGATTGTTTTTCATCTTTTCGTTTAGTTAAAATTTTATACTTATTTTTGGCATATGATTTTTTAAATTTCAATTAACTGTACAAAACATAATTAGTTGTATCTTGTTCCCAAATAAGCATTACAAGAGTGGATACTGCAATGTTGTTGCTAATATACAGTACGTGCTTGAACAGGTTGACACCAGCAATGATGTCCGTGCTGGTCTTCAACGCCTACGTGTGGGAGCACCTAGGATATGGGCCTATGTGGAACAGGCTGGTCACAAGAAATGCCAACCTCTGTAAACAACATCTCTGGAGGAACATGCTGTACCTACAGAACTTTTTCCCTTTCCAGAATATGGTAGGTAACTTTTTCACAAGTAAAATATTTAGGAGACAGAAAATTCGAAGTTGGCATCAAGGTAAGTAATGTAAATAGTTTTGCTTCCTAAAAGTGTCTCTTTTTTTAAATGAAATAATGGCTTCACAATGAGTCGCAGTTCGTGCAAGACCCTACGTAATAGTTTTAAATGAATTTTAGTTAAAACTTTATATTTGGCTTGGTAGCACTTAAAAATACAACGTTTATTACTTTTAATGGTGAAATATTGCGTTTGTGTTGAAATAATTATAATGTTGCCGTTTGATTGACTGAAGTAAAAACTTTTCTAATATTGCTGAAAAGCTGTCGATTTTCTCTTTCCATTTCAAAATTATCTTCAGACGTTCCTAATGAAGTTTACTACAAGAAAACAACGGTTATCCCTCAAGGCTGAAATCGTTATTGTCGTCGTGGATGAATTAATAAACGGATGAAACAGACAACACTCCGCTTCAAATTTCCTACACATACGTACTAAAGGCATCGGCATAATCTAGTATAATACTTAAATTGAAATTTAACCCCCCCCTCCCCACATAAACTGATCCACTAAAAAGTAAAAAAATAATAATTTCGAATTGATATTGGCCCTTAAATACACCCTGAGGGAGGGGGCGGTAAGGGCACTAAAAGATGGAGTGTAAATGAGAAAACTTGAAAAAACAAACTGTGACAAAACTTACGTTCTGTTGTGCGTACACGTGTGACAATTAAAAAGATAAGCCCAAAACTTAAATAAAGGCTATATTTCAATTCAAGCTTTGGATTGTTGAATAATTTTGTGAATTTGGTCTCGCTGTTTTGCTGTATTCATGTCCTTAACTATTTAGTTTACTAGGCATTCCCCGGGGGCATTTAAGGCTCAATAATAAGTTGTTATTATTTCTGTTTACTTTTTAAGGGATAGTTTTATGTGTATTTAATTTTAATTTTAATTTAAGTGTTATATGTAACTTTTTAAACTTTAATACTTCTGCAATTATTTTAAATCTCAAATAAAGTAACTTTTATGCAGCTTAAAAAGTATTGAAGTATTAATTTTTATATAAATCTTATTAATATTCTAACAAACAATTTATACAAGTATTATTAATACATGTATCAATATTTTATTACACATTATTTACAACTTAAAACTAAATTAATAGTACAATATCAATACAATTTTATGACCAACAATTAATACACTGAATAAAACATCAATGTGCTTAAATTCGCAGGTAAACATAGTCGTAAAACTTATAACATCTGTCTTTTTTGGTCGGTTGGTAAAAAATGCAAATTTCCGTAGATGTTGTAATAAGAATACTATATTCTTCTTCTTATTGCGGATTGTCTACAGCTGACGCCGCTTCTCCACCCCCAGTTGCCATTTTCTTCTATCTTGACTGTCTTCGATGGTCATATTCCTCAATTCCATTGCCTCATCTACGTCGTCTTGCCAGTTGCGTCGTCGGCGACCTCTTTTCTTCTGTCGGGGAGGAATCCATCTTAACATTCGTTTCGGTATACTGTCTTCATTCATCCTGTTCACATGTCCGAACCACATCAACTGTTTCTGTTGAATGTCATCACAAATATCTGTACCAATTTTCATCTTTTGTTGGATTACGTCATTTCTTATCCTATCCATCCTAGTACAGCACGAACTTCGCCTTAAGTAATCCATCTCAGTGGCAAGCAACTTCTAGTTCTTCTTGCTAACGTCCCAGGCTTCTGAACCATACAAAACTACACTTTACATACTCTTCTTGGTTATTCTTCTTATCTTTTTGTTCCAAAGAACTGAGTCTATTGCCTTTTTTTTACAGCCCTTTCTTTAGAATTCCTCAGTGGCGAAGCGTTGACGTGTTCCAAGGCAAGTAGTATGATATCCGACTATACACCTTGAGCAGATGACAGTTGTGTTGCTGAGACCTAGGTGTATTACTGAGAACTAGTTCCTCGCCTCTTACATGGTACCGGCTAAGGCATGTATCTCCCCTTACCAGTCAAGTGGTACCACACGCAACTGAGAGTTCTGTATAGTCACTGATAATCACCGCTTGTCCTAGAACACTTCACGCTTCGCTACTGGTATTCCTACTAGTGATTTCTTCATCTCTTGTGCTCTGTTTTTTTAATACTGTATCCAGGTATTTTGCCTTTTCCACGCCTATAATTTCTTCTCCATTTACCTCCAAATTGTTTACTTTTCCCGTTCCAACTGCCAAGTACTCCCACTTCATGTTTATCTTCAGGCCAGCTTTACTGAATTCCTGTTTAAGTTTTCTTATCACATAACACAAATCTTCTTTATCTTCTGCTAATACAATCTAGTCATCTCCTAACGCAAACTCAATACTTTGCTGTCAATTACTGTCGCTCCCATAACTTGACATTTTCTGTACCAAGTTTGCAGGACTGCTCCTAGATAAAGCTTAAAAAGGCTTGGTAACAACCCACAGACTTGCCGCAGACCTTTATTCACATCGAATTATTATGTACAAAAAATTTCCTATCCTCACTCTCGCTGTTATTTTATATTTATCTATTGCGTGCCACCTTGCAGTGCGGGCCGCACACGCACCAGCTGGCGCTCGACATGCAGCTGTTCCTCATCTCGCCTCTGTTGGTGTACCTGCTGCAGCTGAGACGTCGCCTGGGCTTGCTTGTGTTGGCAGCACTGAGTGTCTTGTCGGCTGGTCTGCGCTACTGGGCCACCAGCCGATACCGACTCTCCGTCGTCATACACCATGGTCAAACGTAAGTTGCTTCTCTCGATCTACTTAGCAGGGCCAAGGGTATAACCAAAAGAGGGGGGGAGGAGATAGGGGTTGTAACCGCCTCCCTTACCACTCGTGACTAGTTCTGCATACAATTAAAAATTAAAAATATTTTGTTAGTAGAATATACAGTATTTCGTTACGAACACTGCTAAATAAGCACTACTTTGCTCCTTGAAATCCAAATTTTCCAAGGGAAGACACCCGGGGTGGTCAGAGACAATTTTATCATTCTCGGGTTAAACCACCCCCTTCCTTTTTTTTTTACGCTGATCCTGGCTACGCCACTGCAGTGCCCCCCCCTCCTTCTCTGCGAGGTATGACAATTGTCTTGGCAGCATTAAATTGACTCTTTGTTCAGCCCTGATAAGGAACATTCGCCACATTCGAACCGCCACACACTGACGTCGCACGTCTCTGCCTGATTTCCTCAACCCCTGTGACAGTTTAGTTAACTTTGATTAGTTTTGGTTACTTTAAGTTAGGTTAGATTAGTTTAAATTCAAAAAAAAGATATTCGCTCAGTAGATGAACGGTTTTGTTTAGTTAGGGAACAACATTAATTGTTATTGTAGTTCCGTAACATAACAAAGACATCGTTCTATTAAGCGAAAAACTTTCTTTTTTTATTTAAACTAACATATACTGATGAAAACTAACCTAAGCCATCATGGCGGATGAGGAAAGGCTGGGAAACTTCGGCGAAAGAACGGGGTGCATGAAGATTGGCAGCTCGAATCCTGGCGAATTTGCGCGAGCAGTGCCGAAGAAAGAACCACTCATTGCCCTCGAGACATAAGTGGTAATATCCTGGACTAGCGAATCGAGAGGACACAGATTAGAATTTGCAGTCTGGCCATTTGGGCAGCGGTTCCTCTTGGTTTTTCAGAAACTGCTTTAGGCTAATGCCAGGACACTGACAGAAAAATATTGTTGTAGGTACCATGCTTCTGTTAAAATAAAGGCAACATTCCAGTTTGTTTGTCGGCACTATCTGCATTGTTCCTACAACAACCTGTTCAGTAGAATTAACAAAATGCTCTGTAAAGAAAGATGCTCTTTACTCCTTCTACAGAACAGATTGTTACAGGAAACGTCAAGATGGCAGCGGAACCTAACTAGACTGTTCTCCCTATTTCAACAGGAGTATGGTACTTACAACAATACTATTCTTTCAGTGGAAGGTTCCCAACCTAAGACCATGCCCGATTTCATTCCTGCAGTTTCCTGCCGGTCTGAGCCGATGGCTCCTTCCCTAATCATCTCGCAGTCGGCGAGACGTTTATACTGTTCAAGTGTGAAATACATATTTTACAAATGTGTACAAAATACTAAGGGTTTTGTAGAAGTTACTAGTAACAACATTTTTCAGCGATAGAAAATTTTTAGCATAAATAGTAAAAAGCATAACGGCTTGTCAAAGACAACATTGGCATGGATACACTGAATTTAAATGTGCGGGCTACATGCTAAACAAAAAAAAAAAAAAAAAAAATATATATATATATATATAAAACTGCGCATTTTGTGTATATATATATATTTTTTTTTTTTTCAAGTTCTGAAAATAAAGGATTTCATTTGGAGAATTAGCGACGACTACGGTGCTCTAAAAAATCAAAACGATTTCATCGCCATTAAATACTTTGTTTTCAGAAAATAAGCGGTATTTTCCTCTATTACAGCGATACCAAGTTTACAGCTACGGTAACTGTCGACTAAGTGTGGTGTATGTAAGACGTTAGAAATGCACGTCTTATTACACGACGTGATGAGCTGCTATGACGAGGTGTCAAGTGGCGCGAGTGATAAGAACTGATAGCGTGACCCTACTCTTTCAACGCCCGTGGGCGACTGGCTCAAATATCCGAGCGCGGCTCATAAACAGACTCGACGCACTCTGTCGGGCGTCTGGGGTGATAATGAGACAAGTATTTGTCACATAAAACTATTAAAAATTATATTGCCAATATGATTATTTTAATTATCATTTGAACCGGCTTAAGTCTACACCACCACCAACCTACCTCCCCCTTCCTCTTAAACCATTAATTGTACTCAATGTCGTCAACCTCCTATATGTATAACCTGCAGACGATTTTTTAAGGAATACTATGTACGGGGGTTCGAGGGGGGATGGGGGCGGACACCTCTTTACTTTGCAGCTAGTAGGTGGATCGCTCCTCTATGGTTATAGAAGTCAATCACTTCTTAAATTTCTAATGAGTGTTAGCAACAGTGACAAAATTTTAAGGTATTCGTCTGGGTGAACGTATTTGAACGTTCGAGTAAGAGAAAGTGCGAAAGGCTAAGGGCGACGTGGTACGCTAACCACGCCTCTCTCTAGACTCTAGGCGCAGTGTCAGTGAACTTGCGTACAGCCTTCTCGCCGTGAACTCTCCTCTGTGAGATATTTAGTTGTGGCCATATAATTGTATAACGTAATATTTGAGATTATGGTGTGTTGTATCTGCCGGTATATATATATATATATATATATATATATATATATATATATATATATATATATATATATATATATATATATATATATATTTAATGATCTGAATCATGATAGCCACACATTCATGATAGCTACACATTAAAGTGCAAATACCCCCACTTCTGCCATTTTCAGCCACGATAAACAAGCTTTAAATTTAGCGCAGGACCTGAATGCGAGATGCATCCGTGAAACCTTCTATGAAGCTGTTCCTACTCGAGTAGTTTTAGAATAAACTTGTATCGGCCGATACTCCCATTGTGAAATGTAAAATTTAATATTTGAGTGCTTCGGCAGCATACGCGCAACGATAAACCAACATACAAAATGAAATGAAACAATATCCACTGCAAACAGACGTCGTAGGCTATATGCTGAAAGTTACAAAAAATATTAAAAAATTACTTCAGTATTTTTTAGACGTTACTGAAAATTCAGTTTAAAAAAATTCATTTTCAGATTTTTTAGAATATGAAAGTAAATCATTTAATGTTATAACTTTAAGCATGTACTACGCGTGACATCTATTTTAGGTTAAACTATCACATTTTAATATGTCTACTGGTTTTAGTTGGGTATCGCTGACATAACGTGTAAATTTCGAATTTGACATGCCGTTATGAGATTACTATGCACAATAACAAAATTTCCACAGTAGGAAAATATAAGCACTTGTAATGTCTCTAAAAGTAACTCTATTTGTACCAACATAGTTATGGATTTTTCATATTTGAACTGCCTTAAGAAAAAAGAGGACACGGAAACTAATTCTGTGTGAATCTATTATAAAATTCATTTTTTTAAACATATTTATATTTGAGGAACAATATTAGGGGAACGCTTTGTTATAATTCGTGTTATTTGAGGTAATAAATTTAGCACCGTTCATAAATAAATATTAAGAGACTGGCGATATTTTAAAACGTGATTCGCGTGTTAAAAACGATTTATAGGTTTTCTGAAATAACCAGTCTTAATTGGCACTAGCCTAACACATTCCATAGAGGCCTCTCAAGTTAATGTACACGCAAATAAAAAAATTAACATTTGTGATTTGACAATCTACCGAAAAGATGTCCCCGTGTTTTATTTGCTGGGATGGGTTTATATGACAAATTCTGAAGCTCTTAGGTATTAAATAAGATTTCTTTGATTACGCGTGTAGTACCTAACCAGCAAATATCGGGTTTCAAACATTAGACACCCTGCTCCAGGCCAGCCATTGGGGGTAACAATCATCGTGTGAAATTTTAAACTAAAGTGCCCCTGCAGTGTAAAGAAACGTTTCTACGACTCGTGTGTAGCGATCTGCAAATTCCACGTTATTGCTTGACAGCAGAATTTTATTGTATTTATGTATTTCCTCTTAAATGTTGCATCTAGATAAAATCGTCATTGACAAAAGATATACTGGTCTCCTTGATAAGAGCTCCAGGTGGAGACCTTGACAATAAACAATAGTTTAGTAGCAAACAGGCAGACAGGAATATAAAGTTTCACATTAAGGTAAGAACAATAAGTGATTAGTTAAAATACAAGTTAACAAAATACACCTGTGTCAACAAATGGAGCAAAAGTAGTTTTAACTACACATAATTCAATACATTGCAACATAGTAAAGAGTAAAGAGGCCTACACATGAGAACAAACAGATTAGTAATAGTATGACTAGGGCACTTGGTCTATCGTAAAAGTTCATACACAAAAAAAAATGTACAAAAGTTCACAATCTCTAAGTATACACAAGTAGGCTATATATAATCGACTCCATACATTGATACATGTTGTTTCGGATACCAGCAAGACACCAATAACTACTTTGTTGGCTGTATAAGACACTGTGCTATACATTCTAGCGTCGCTATGTATAATTGGGGGAAAAATTGTCATTCTGATTTGTAGTGAAGTGTTGGGGATTGCTTGAGTACACCTTTTAATTTATAAAGCACTAAAATTTTTGGAGGAGTTGATCCTGGTCTGACAGTGAAGTGATAATTTCCATCTTTACTACTTTCTTTAACTTTTTAAGATTCAATATTTACTGTGTGCTTATCTGACTTCTGCTGTCGACCAGCAGTTTAGGTGGTTGTCCTGAAGATTTTTTTTTTAAAGAAATGATGTAAGGTCAGCTAAACTGGCCATTCTTCTGTAATGGCGAGATATTAAGGTCCAGAGCCCATGACGTTACGGAGTGTGTTCGAGTAAGGCTGTTGGATTCTAGCATCTCGCCAAGTAATAAAGCGATATTTACGTATCTACTCACGAGGCAGATAATTTGTAAGATTCAAGGCTTGTGTTTATGTGTTGCAGCGTGGAGCAACTGTACCAGACGGCAGACCACCTGTACAGTATTTCAGCGCACAGAGCGACACCTTACCTGCTCGGGATCGCCCTGGGTTGCATCCTGCATAACACCGGCAAGAAAATACACATTCCGCAGGTAAAAAATTAAACAACAGCACACTGGCAGGTAAAATTTAAGTCACTATCAATAATTTTATGAGTAGCTGCGAAGCAGCTTTCATGGACTGAATTATACAGATTGAGTCAGGTGATGGCTTAACAAATAACTGTGTTTTCAATTAATTATTTTTTTAAGGCTAATGTGTTTGGAGAAAAATACTGCACTGAAAATAGAGTTTCAAATTACTTTTGAATAAAAATTTCAAAATATACTTGATATTAAGTAACGAAACTTTGTATATCATAAATGAATTTACATTGTTCTGAGTAATTTAGTTTGGTAATATAACTGAACCAACAAAAGGTACGACACATTTTTCTACTTATATCGTCAAAACACTCCACTGTAATTCAATTTGTTCTGCAAAACAAATAACAAGCGGGGAATATTAATGTCGTCTTGTAAAAAACTGCTAGAGTTAGCCGTTTTCATTAAATTTATATATATATATATATATATATATATATATATATATATATATATATATATATATATATATATACTGTATTGTGTCTATTGTAACGCCTTAAACATATGCAATTATTGCGACTTCATTGCAAGGCACGTAGCTAAACTAATAGGCGTAATCCAAAGATGTGGTTTCGACGGAATTATTATCTAAGGTTTGAAACGCGGATAAAGTAAAAGTATATGCAAAGTATGGTAAAGTTGTTACACTTTGTGAGCACTGCAACTGCCGCATTAAAATAAAACCCACCATTTTATGGCAACAGTGATCAAGTTTTACAAAATCGCACATCCAGTTAACCCACTGATAACAGAACATGAATCGCTACAGTTGAATGAGTGCGTCATAACCTCTACGTAAAACAGGCATCATTTGCAGCGATGCAAACAATTTATTAGTGATACTACAAAACGTATCAGTTGGTATGTAGACAGTGAAAAATTTGTCAATAGTGACAATTGTCTCTGAAAATCTATGAAAAGAAAACACATTTAAAACCCTCATTCTCTATTTTTTTTCTCGGTACCATGATTAGAAACACAGATTCGGTGCATCTCAAAATGACTAAATACGACTTTCCAAACTTTTGTCACGTAAAATATACCAATCGGAATCGTAAAATCAAAGTAATGAAACACAGGACATTCTTAACTACGCATTTTCCGTCAATTATAATATAATAGACACCACATAAAAGTGCCGTAGGAAACAGCCGGTGACCAAAAACACTGCACGCCATTTTCGCACCTCGCGCATAAAGGCGACACAGTTGTTGACGCACGAACCAGCCTAGCTCTTATCACCTTACGGTTTCCGTACCTCAAACGCGGCATATAGTGCCAGATGCATAGGGCTCTGACGTAGCAACAAGAAAGCTGTACAATCCAGTATTGTATTGAGAAAATAAAACATTAGAAGTTTTTGCTCACAGTATATACTGCTAAGTAAATATCAACCTAACGTATCAAAATAACGCAAATTAATTTTACATGGGAACATATTAACATTCATTTTTCGAAAGAATAATCCTACTAAACGTACTTTTAGCATCTATATCTAAAGCCTTCCTGATGAATTCGATCATATTTTAGCTATACTTTTAAAACGACCAATGTAAGAAAAATCTTAATAGGGTTTCCTTCTGGATTATTTATTAGTATCTCATCTTTAGGGGAAATAAAATACGTAGTAAGGATTTAAAAAAAATACTACGTTTTCATAACACGTAACGAAGTACTATGCAATTCAAAACAGTACTAGGTTTAACACCGAAGTATTAACTGTTAAAATATTAATGTATAGAGTAAATCAGTGATACTTATAGTTATCTTTCTCAACAAAACTTGGTAGGCCTAGTTTGCTTTGTAATCATTTAGAAGGACCCGGCAATCGTAATCTCGGTTTTCCATGGTTTCGCCCTGAGATCACTCAAGGCAGGGATGGTTCCTTAACAAACGCCATGGCCGATTCCTTCCCCCAGTTCCTGTTCGTTTGTAAATGTATGTCGTGTCTAAGTTCTTCGCTGTTGACGTGACGTAACCATATATATATATATATATATATATATATATATATATATATATATATATATATACACACACACACATAGACACACACACACAATAAAACTAGGTGAGATTTTTTCCGTGCAAGCCGCTAAAACTCCGTAACCATGTTTCTCAACTCCATGGTGGAATATATGGTTCGGTAGCCCTTCTTTGCTCAGAGATCAAGAGTAACTTTCGATTTAGAAGCACAGGGGTTGGATCTTGAGGTATGGGTGTCGAAAGAGGATCAGCTGGAAGTCGTATGCTGGAGCATCCCTGAAAGTTATAGAAGGTTATCGAATATTCAAGAATTTTGAAGAATGTTATTGAATTTTGCAACATGTTTTGAATGTTGTAGAAAGTTCTATTAATATTCCAGACGATTTACGACCATTAAAATGACTTCCTCTTTTGGAACGTTTGAGATTATTTTTAACGGTTTCAAAAACCTGAAACGAAAGTAAAAAATTGTTTCTATTAGACCATTGTTGCAGAGGGGAATACCAGCACAGAAGGGTATTATAGGAGACAGCGAGACATTTGCGTCCGTATACTTTTGGCAATCGATTAGAGTAGATCAAAGAAAAATTATTAGAAAGTTAAAAATTTATGACGTTTAGTTTAGATTATTAATTTTTTAATTTATAAGGAACCATGTTTGTTTAAGAGTGTGATATATTCTTACCTGGGCAACGCCGGGTATTACAGCTAGTAATTGACAATACAAACTGTTATCTTCGTGGCAACTCTGGGCTGTGTGTGTGCTGGCAGGTGGTGGCAGCAGTGGGCTGGGTCGCCGCCGCCTATGCTGCACGTCTGTCTCTGTGGTCGGTGGGCGGCGCCGCCTCCCCCGCCTACCGCTATGACGTAACGGAGGCGGCCATCTACGCCGCTATATCGCCCGTCTGCTGGGCGCTGGCTCTGTCCTGGGTCGTGATAGTCTGCCATGCTGGCCGAGCAGGTAGTTTAAACATTTATACTCCATCCGTCAACTTACATGTCCTCGAGTATATCTGTGTGTATTTAAGAATGTATACAGCGTGTCTCTTAGAGTTATGTGTACCGGTTTCAAATTTGCATGTCTGACGTGCGGGAACAGCTGAGTGATAAGAGCCGGAGCACCACTCTCGACGATAGGCACATGGTCTCTATTTGCAGCGCGCTAAACTGGCATGCAATGTTTTCGTAGAACTCTTTTTCCTATGGGAGTTTAAGTTGTGAGTCTAATGTTTTATATTTACATAGCAGGAAGTAAAGACAAATGCACGAACTTATGTTGCAATTTACGGATTCAGGTCGTATTTTCGGAGATACATTAGTCTAAAAAAAAGTAGTTTTTACAGTCTAAAAAAAAGTAGTTTTTAGTCATTTCCCCAAAATCACGTTTCTAAAAAGCATACTGAATTTTCAAAACGTGGCGCCTGTAGTTTCAAGTGGGTGAACTTTTATATGCAACAACAATAGCAATAAGTTCAGCGGTTTAGAATAGAAACGTTCTCGAGTGCCACGAAATAAAACCGACCAACGGCTAAGTACACAATCCTCTTAATAACGTTTATAGTTCTTCGTCACGTTGCAGGGGATACGAAAACTAGTAAAATTATATATACACTTCGGGCCGCAGAGGCTGGGAGAAAAGTAAATTGACACAAAAATTATGGTCTTTGAGGGTCGCAATCTGCGTTGAAATAGCATTGAAATAGCAACGACTGCGAATAAGTGTGACTGAGGTGATTACGGAGCTGGCCCAGAATGAATGGATGGCGGAAAGGGCAGTTCCCAATGATATCCCATGTATCTACGGTAGGTATCATCACTACATACGAGTCTGACGTGTGAGATCCTGGAAGTGACCCCGATCAGACATCGAATCGGAATCGCCTTGAAGTGATGTGATCGTTACACCTCCGCTGCTCACTGGACTGTTAACTCGCCCAACTTGACGCATCGGTCGACATCACCACTCTGAATTCTTGCTATTTCAACGTCGACTTTTAAAGACCAAAATGTGTGTGTCAATTTACAGATACTTCCTCAGCTGCGACCCTAATTGTACGAACTTCTACATTTTACTCGTTTTCGCATCTCCTATACAACGTGACCAAGAGCTTTAAACGTTATCCAGGGTCATCCTAATACATACATGTGCATACATACATGTAGGCTACATGTACAGTACATATACAGGGTGAGCTTGAATTAGACCGAAAACTTTGTGGGCGATTCCTTATGCAAAATAAGGTAGGGTTTACATTTAACAGTTCGACCGGAAGAGCATATTAAGGGCGTTAGGAACACATGGAAATGAATGTGCAGAATCGATTTTAATGAATCCATCGAAAACCGCTGGAGGTATCGCAAAAAGTGTAAGGATACGTGATGGAGGAAACAAATACTTATTTTCTGACGGCATGATATTGGTACAAATGAGCCCCCTTTGTAGGAAAATAGGGTATGCGAGATTGCAGTCCTACGGCAATTCGTACCCGCAACATTGTCTCGTGGTTTGATGCCTTTTTATCAAAGATCACGTGTTAAACAACAAAAAGGTCGCCTTGGTAAAACACCCCCCGGCCAACCGTTCCCCCAAAAACAATGACCGACATATCTGCGGGTAGATTGGAGTGGCATTCCTCAACACCTGTGAGGTAATGCAACTACTCAAGCACTGCTACTACATGAGTGGTGGTGGTCAGGCGGCCACATCTCTCTACACCATCGTAAGCGATGCGGGTTCGATACCCGGTAGGATCACCTCAGTGTGGCACATGTGGAGAATGTCGCTGGTCGGTAGGTTGACTCGGGGATCACCCTTGCCCCCGCCCTTACATTCTGGCGTTGCTCCGTACATACATCGTCCACCTCCTTTCCCAAATGGCTCGACAGCCATGGCTGTTCAGAGCCACCCACATTTCTCTACCACACATCTACCACAAACGTAGGCAGGGGAGTCCAGCGCGGTAAGTGAGAAGCGTACATGTGTGTTTGTCCAATTTATTCACACACTGACACCTACAAGAATGGCTCGATTAAACGGCCTCCATTTTCCATACGCATTTCGCAGCTACGCACAATGTTTTTCCGGACACATGTAAAGACACCTTGCCCGTCGGAAATGCTGCCAGCTGCAGTGACGATCCGTCCAAGATCTTCTTCACTTAGCACCTGGGTTTCATACACGTAGCCCTGCATCAATCCCCAAAAGAAGAAGTCCAACGGGTTAAGGTTGGGTGAATTTGCAGGCCACGCAAAGGGTCCATCGTTGCTGATCCATCGGTCATGGAATGCGTTAATCAGGTACGTGCGAACGATATGCGCACGGTGGGCTGAGGCACCGTCGTGCTGTAACTACATTCGTTGCCTTGTTTGCAATGGTACATCCTCTAATAACTCCGAAAGAGTTTCCTGTAGGAACACAAGAAACCTGTGGATAACGAGGCGGGGTTTGAAGTAGGTAAGGCCCTACTAACACATCACCAATGATACCAGCCCACACATCGACACGGAATCGCTGCTGGATACTGCGGGTAAACGTGGCATACGGAGTAACATCTGACCAGACATGGCTATTGCGCGAATTTAATATGCCATCCCTTTGAAGAACGCCTCATCCGTAAAGAGAATGTTCGTTGCAAAACCACGTACCGCCTGTACTTGGTGCAGGAACCATTCTGCAAAACGGCGTCGCCTCGGAAAGTCGGCCAGCCCAATGTTGTGCACCCTCTGCAAATGATATGGATGCAGCATATGTTCGTTCAATACCTGCACAATAGTACGCTGACTTATGTTAAGCCTGTTGGCGACAGTACGCGTACTGAGGGTTGGCTTGTTTTCAACAATTTGCAGCACTTGTTCTTCGGTACGTATCTTTATGCGTGGCACTGACGCCCAACATTTGGTCTCGTCACATCCATGTGGCCAGTCTCCTGCAACCGGCGGTGCAGTGTAGTAAACATTGTGTGATGAGGCTGCCTTCTGTTCGGATATCGGTCTCTGTACTAGCGTTGTGCTGCTCGTGCATTAGCCCCTACCTCACCATACACAAGATGCATTTCGGCGAGTTCGGGCCACGAATAGCGTTCCATAACAACGCAGAGCACGGCTTACACCTTCATAAACACAACTAGTGTTTTCCAGCGCTGTTGGAAAACAGTGTTCAAACGTCACATGTACCGCATTCGACTCCACAGCATGCCATTCTGCGTGTACGATGAGTGTCACACGGGCTGCACTCTCCTCCCTCCTTTCCACCATACTAATTGTCTCGCAGATTTGCCGACACATTTCGCCGGAGGGAATTTTACCGACGCGACCATCGGATTTTTACACATGCTCCCTACCGGGAATCGAACCCGCATCGCCTACGTTGGTGTAAAGAGATGTGGCCTCCTATCCACCGCCACTCCTGTAGTAGCAGTGCCTGACTAGTTGCATAACAACACGGGAGTTGGGGACTGCCACTCCAATCTACCCGCAGATACGTCTGTCATTATTTTTTAGGAAACGGTTGGCCGGAGAGTGTTTCACCAAGGCGACCTTTTCTGTTGTTTAACACATGGTATTTCATAAACAGGCAACAAACCATTAGACAACGTTGAGGGTACGAAGTGCCATAGGATCGCAATCTCGCATACCCCATTTTCCTACAAAGGGGGTTGATTCGTACCAATACCATGTCCACAGAAAACAGGTCTTTGTATCCTCCAACAAATTTCCTTATGCTTGTTTGCGATACCTCCAGCGGTTTTCGATTGACTCATTAAAACCGATTCTGCACATCCGTTTTATGTGGTCGTAACGTCCTTAATATGCTTTTCCGGCCAAATTGTTAAATGTAAACACTACCTTATTTTGCATAATAAATCGCCCCACAAAGTTTGTCCGTCGAATTCAAACTCAGCCTGCATAATATCATCTGTTACGCGTACACATGTGCTGCTGTTGTGATTTAACCAATCGCTATGTAACCCAGAAGTGCTTTCCGAACCTAAAATCACGCGAACCTGTTTGTTTTAATGTAAGGAACACATGTTTAAAAGATATGACAGCAATAAAGGTAGTTCCTGGATATAATAAATTATCATAAAATTGTCTATATTGTTTGTATGTATAATGTATTGTTTTCTGTTGATACCAAACAGCAGTCTCGCAAATGTATAGCAAAACTGTAAGTGAATAAAAATATTGTATTTGTGTACTTTCTTAGTAATGTAAATGCAATATTCTAGAAAGATGCAACTTAAAAATGTCAATTTTTCCGTAACAGCGTTCAAACGATTTCTGGAAGTTCTATTTTATAAATATCAGATACCATTTAGTGTGTAGTGTGTAACAGTGGCGTAGAAAGAATTTCATTTGAGGAGAGGGGGAGAGCAACTTCAACCATCCCCTCCTTCCCTTAAAAGCGGGAGGTAAAATTTGGATTTCTAGGTGCAAAATGAGGGTATTTAAGCAGCTTTCCTGGCTGAAATAAAAATTATTTCCTGGCTGAAATAAAGATTTATTTAATATGAATTTAAATAGAGGCCGTAATTAAACAAAAATAGACTTGTTTAAAAGATTATATATGTTGCTATGTGACTTGGCATCTTTCGAGTGAATTGTTAAGCGTTGGTATCCAAGCTTTTTTTTTTTTTTTTTTTTTCAAGCTAGCCGGCCCTGCGCCCTTAGTAAGCCTGAAAACCTATAAAATCATAGGACCGAAGCTAATTTAACCAAAATTATTTTAGTTTTTGACTTAGTTCAGTAATGAATCTCATATGACAAATACACAGAATAAATATACGTACTTGCAAAAAAAATTGCCATATATTCTTTTGTATAGCCTTTTTTGACAAAATACAATTACGTAAGACTACGATTCATAAAATTAATGAAAACAGTTTCTACTTCTGATTGACAAAGACAGTGTTTGTTTTGGCACTTGTCGCAATATCTGTGATAGTTAATTTTCCGGGAATAGAACAAACTTTTCAGAGCAATTTCTTAAACTAGCAGAACGTATTTATTTGTACCGGTACGGCGCGAGTGATGCAATGGGTACTGGTGCGCTATCTGTTGCAGAATTATTGAACTCCTTCCTCAGCTGGCGGGTGCTGGCACCTATCAGCCGTATCTCGTACTCCGTGTACCTCGCACAGTTCACGCTGTTCTTCTACAACGCGGGAACAACACGATCTGCAACGGAGTTCCACATTTACAGAAGTGTAAGTTTAATACGTTCTTTCTTTAAGAGTATTAATATCAAGGGCGCCCATCTTGTAGATTGTTAGGGGAGACAAAATCATAACATTTGTTTATGTCAACAGGAATGGATATAACCTGTGAATAAATTTGTAGCTACTGGCATATTTCAACATATAAAACCATCTTTGATTACGAAACTTTTCAAACTACGAATAGTTTGCTATACGTTTTGATTATTAAAAAAAAAAAAAAAAAAAAAAAAACACATTGTGGAAGATTTTTTTTGGGGGTGGGTGCCCTACCACCCCCTCCTCCTTTTAATTAATGGGCGGCCTTAATTAACATGTATTTCAACGTTATTAAATTCACCCCCTCCCCCTCTTTATGGGCGGACTTGATTAACATGCATTTTAACGTTATCAAATTCATAATAATCAGTTAAAATTTTGTAGAATAAATTTTCATGAAAAAGTATAATTATTTTTCTTACTTTTTTAATAATATCAGGCATTTAAATGTGAAATTACGACATGGCTTACATCAAATTATCTCTATTTGGGACGCGACCCACATATTAAAATTATATTATAATAATAATACTGACATAACCTTTGTCTGGTGCCGTGTCTGAAACGACTATTTAGGTTACTAAACCAACCACGTGACCAGGTTAGTGCAGTAAATATTTGGGTATTTAAGGTGTAAAATTTACTGAAGTGAAGTAGCACGCTAAATTCCCAAATAGCTCCGTAAATTCGTCTGCTGCTGTTTACTCCTTTTTATACCCCGCGTTTCTGTTGGAAACACTTATACATATCCATTAAAAAACAGTAATAAAGCAAATTAAAAGACCGCTGTGTTATTTTGTGTGTAGAAAATAATGTTTTAATTTAAAAATTAATTTCGTATTTTGTAAAAAAAAGTTAACCTTGAAACAAAATATATATTATCGAAGAATTCATACTTCAGGATCTAAAAATACAGCTAAATATGTTATATAAAATACCGAATAGACAATTTATTCAACAGTGGAGAGTAAAAGAATTAACAAAACAACATCGAAATAACATTTATCTAATTCACAAATTTTGCCGCTCGCAGCGCTGTTTTATGATGATCGAATGATTCTATCCACTCAATTTCCAAACCCTAAGTACGCAAAAGGTTCGTTTCGGACACGACTTTAAAACTTAACTTTTTTTACGTTGCTGGCTGAACGTTCGTGTCTCTCGGAACAAAATGCGATAACACCGATAACAGTATCACCGAATATCACTCTTTTCCTTCTCCTAATCCGCTCTTCCTCCCCCTCCCTAACCTATACCAGGGTAAAAAACTTAGGCAAGGACTTCTTATAAACATTTCCGCTGCATCAATGAAGACACTCACTTTGCACCGCCTCGTCTGCCGCATTGTGATTTATGTCAGAACCGTGGCACCTTATGAGTTTTTAATTTATAGCCACTGCATTTATTATCCACATTTTCAAATATGCTTAAAATAAAAGTGTACGATTGGCGTATGTATGTTATATAGAAAATAAACACTTTATCTCCCAGCCAGCATAAGTTGAAACCTTGAAAAACTGTAAACACGACTTTGTTTACGTTCATTTACTTTCTCATAAAGCCATGTGAAATATATAATCAATGCAATTTTCAAGCGTGAGTATCCTGTAGCATTAATTAATCATTTGACTTGATAATTCATTCAAGACAAAGGGTACACACGTAACCAAGCAAAAACAATGCAATATTGAATACGTGGTTCGTATTGTTAAATATAAATGTAGATCCGGAAAAAAATGTATAAATATAATATTTAAATAGCATTAGTATAAAAACGGTTATTGTTGTAAGCCTAATATAAACATGCTTTTTTAAAGGCGCTGACTTAATAAGTTTATTTTGTACGAAAAAAAAATCTGTATTCAATGATTTATTTTTAAGAAAGTAAGTGGTACCATTTAATATCAAGTCCATGGGATATTTTGTGCCGGTCAGCTGCAAAAATGCAGGCCGACATATTACCAAAATAAAAGACCAGAAGACCTAAGGTTATGTATTTCCCGGTCATTAATGTGTACTTGTTTAATCATATGTATCACCAAAATGATTTAATGCTTATCTGGGCAATTAGCCTACCTATTTTTTTTACTTACGCTTTATGTTGATATGTTATTTACATTTATGTTGTGAGGGTGCAAATTTTTGCTATGTAGTATACTAGAAATATGTTCACGAGTTTTTTAAGCGTTGTGAGTGATATGACTGTGATAGTAATACTGACGTTAAATTTGTTCTAATTTCGAAGGTCGGCCCTACCACGAAAGGCAAGTTTTTTTGGATAATCTACTATTTGAAACTTAAAATATACTGAGTTATGATCTGGTAGTGCTGAACCGAATTGAAGGCAACAAGAAGAATAAGTGTAATAATGATTGCATGTATTTTTTTTTTTAATTTCAGTTTAAATATGTTTGCTTGCACTGTCATATACTCTTGCAACTTCAGTTTGTTGTAACCAAATAAGCTAATTTTATTTAAACGTTTTGATATCAAGTAAAAATGTAAAAAAAAAGTAATAATTTTGAGCATTAGGGAAATGTGCGATAAATAATGTTAAATCTTAAATGATTATATTAACTTACATCTGTAGAGTAAGCAATTCATTACTGTAATATTAAATAATTTTCCATTAACGTTGCCCACCTAACCCTAGTAAGATTAATGTGGAGCCAATATTGAAAACGAATTACATGTCTGAGATCTAAAAAAATAATCAAAAGATAGCCGCAAAACATTTTGGATTTTATTGCAATCATATACCTTAACTGTTTATTTGTTTTGATCAGCTGGAAAGAACTTGGTGGTGGAAGGATACATACTGTTTTGTCTACATAGTCCTACTTTTTATGATCTGTCAAATAATGGAACTGTTATACGGTATAGACTATACGTAAAACATGTTGGAAGAGAAATAGTTTTTAATGTATTAAAAAATTTCAACTGTCTAGTAACAACATTTTTTACATTTTTTGTGAGTTTAAATTCGTTCCTTTAAACTTATTAATTTAGTTTAATCTTTCTGTCTCAGTCCCTCTGGCTAAATTGTAGAGAACATTTTTGGGTTTATTTTCTTGTTGGCTCACGAAAACTGTAAATTATGATATCGAGTTATTGCCATTAAAATAACTACTGACAAACAATTTTAAATAATTATAAAGTATACCAAACATTTTTTTCTATAGAATCATAAAGTTACCCGCTCTTAGTTAGTACAAATTATAAGTTTTTTTTTGTAGCCGTTAATAGCATTTTCATTCTCTTGTTGCCGAATGGACTAGCAATGTATTTTAAATAAAACAATTGTTATTGTTTTGTCTGAGACAGATAGACGTAGGGGAGGTCTTGGCAACGTTGGCTGTGTCAGTGGCGGTGACCTTGATGTTCGATCTTCCTATGCAGGAAGTGAAGAGTATCCTCTTGGAAAGAAGTGAGTTCACGGTTAATTTTATGCCAGCAACGGTTTCTCATAGAATAACAACTTATTTACGTTGCTCCAATTGGCACAATAGTTGTCTAAATTCTGACGTGTTTTTTTTTTGTATTGATGTGCCAGTAAATCACATAATATTAAAGGATACTGACTAGTAAGAATTCGAGCGAACGACTAGTGTACTCAATTGTCGATAAAATCTAAACTTTTCATCATAATTCGATGGATTTTTTTTTTGCCGTGTACACATTATATTAGCGGACGTTTATTTACATAGCACTGGGTGGAAGTATGCTTTGTTTTGTAGTAAAAAAAATGAGAAACGGTATTTCGAAAAATAAGGGATTGAAACCACATAATAAAAAAACTGTATATTTTATATTTATTAGTATGAAAATATTCAGGACTCTACAATAACCGAATTTCAAAAATACTCGCGTTTTCATTTGAAAATGTTTTTAACAGTAAACCTCTCGCGCAGAGATTTTCGGACAGTAAAACAATTTTTGAAATTCGGTTATCATAGAAGCCTACATATTATCATATTGAAACTTATAGAAATTACAGGTGTCCATTTTTGTAGATCGTGTGGTTTTATTAAGTCCTATCTTCCTAAAAAACATTTTTAATTCTTTACTCTAAAGTATAGTACCTCATATAGTGCTACATAAGTAAACGTCTGCTGATAAATTATCTACTTGGCAAAAAAAAATCTCATCCAATTTAGATGAGTAGTTTAGATTCTATTGGTGATTGAGAATTCTGTCGTCCTCTCGACTTCGTGCCGTTCCATACCCCGTAAGTACTTTTAGTGCAATTCCTAAGTAGATGTCAAGAATACTCGTTGAGGTGTTTTCGAATAATCTTGTAGCGACCAAAGCTCAGCATACCGCTCGGCGGCTTGAGTAACGGCCACCACGTTATATGTAATTTATATGAAAAAACAATAAAGGCTACATTCTATTTTCAGTGCAACACTACTACCACTCTAATTTACTTTGTGGAAAAATTTTATGCACATTTTGACGATCACCACTCGAAATTAGTAGACCTGATCTCCATTCTGACTCATTCTGTATACAGCAGAGTTCTTGAACACGTAGTATTAATATCGTCACTCCGCCCATTTCTATCACTTAAGAGTTAACGAACGGCGGGTTTTTTTTACGTCCGGAGCACGGAAACGGGGAAGGCGACTAGTCGAATATAACACATAATTATGTCAAGCACCTCATCGCCTCTAGGCGCGTAGGACTAAAATAGCGTGCAGTGTTTAGTACAAGCCGTTTCTCAACGGGAGTCCAAGCGATGACCCTGTTACTTTATTTGTGGAAACTATGCGGATTACCAATACAGGTATCTATGATTTGTTTACCCGATTACGGTTGATATTTTCTCTGCTACAGAAACGTGAAATAGTCATTCTTAGCACTTCTGAGGAGCTTAGAAATCATGTTTTTAATTAACGAACAGCATTTTTAAAATCATAGGGACATAGTTTGAATTGTGACTTATTTTCGTAGATAAACGCATTGGAAACGTTTTTAATACTCACACGAGAAAAATACTTCCCGTACGGTTCACACGCCAGATCCACAACTCTTAACTCTGCTGCATCACGACCAACTACAAATGTGTTACTTGGGATGAGACCTCGCGATTCGCTGTTATATTGCAATGCATTAAATTCTCTAAAATTTGGCGTAAAGAGCAAAAGTCCGAGATTAATATTGTTAACCACGTTCGTTAGTTAACTAATCCGTAGGCAATACTGCGATAAAATAGGACAGCTATATTTTTAATTAAGCAATTAGAGTAATAAATTGTATTACATTATAAAACATGAACAATATAACCATATGATTTATGGTGTCTTGCAAGTCATCGTAATGCAACAATACTTTACTCAAAATCTAAGATATGTAACCATCATTCTGGCTGTGTATAATTACTTGCAATAAACATATATTACAGCTACGTTTTAAAAGTTGCAATGCCTTTTTGAAACAAGCTTAAAGATTGTGTACGGTATTATATCAATTTTTTTACAAGTTATCCCCTGGCAATCTCTGCCGGAGTTATTTCTACGACAAAGCGAAGTGATACGATTTCGGGATATCATGAACCACAGGCAGACGCTCGTATTTGTGATCAAATGTACACTCCGTGCCAATTAGGAAGAGGTCCGATTAGGAAGAGGTCCGGTGAGGGGAGGTAAAAGAAGTGAGAGGGTAACTGCTATAGTGAAAGAGGCCAACTTCCCCTACGCGCAGACTGCCTGTCGCATGTACAAGTCACACCAAATAGCAATAGATCAGACGTGTAGACTAAGGGCCGTATCTATAAACGGCTTTCGAAAGCGCTTTTAGCAGACATTCGCCTGGCAGCTTGCCAACTACTCGCATCCTATAAACGACTTTCGGGAGCTTGCCAGCTGAAAGCGCTTTCACGTCCACTTGAAGTGTAGATATGGCAACATAGCACAATTTTTCTTCCATTGGATAGTACGCAGAATGAATATAGGAATGCACCCTACAATTTTCGATCGTCTTTTCTGACATTTCACATTTGTTGTTCACATCTGAGATGATGTTATTGTCCTTGGATTTAGGTTAGGTACGTAAAAGTAATATTTTTATGAAGGTTAAATGCGGTTAAAGTAGTATTTGTGAGGGATTTTTTTCTGTGAGCATACTATTGTGTTTGCATGGAGAACAGTACAGGTTTTACAAATGCTTAAAATCAATGTTTGTATTATTCAATAAAGAAATACATAAAATGGAAAATAAAAACCAACTATGGAATAACCTGTCGCACGAGTCACTTGATGAAAGTACGAGAACATTAAAAAATTTAATGGTTTATTTTTACAGCTGACATAATTATCGCAAGACACTAACGAATATATTAACATCATAAACACGTCACATAAAATGTATACATACAGAAAACATTTTAGTTAATATGTGTTTGCCGTCATTTTCGCACAATGCTGTTATTATTTCTACGCTAAATTCTCTCTTATATTCGAAATAAATGTAAAAAATTGCAAACATATACATGTTCATTAACAATATCGGTTAGCGAAAAGTCTCACCTTGTAGCAAACCTTCCGTGGAATATTGCATACACGGATCTGGTATACTTAACAGTAGCTTCTGTTTATAGTAAACTTTCATATACGTAATTCATAAACTCGTTCCAATCAACAATAATTTTTAAAATGTTGTATTTACGTATGTGACAAGTATCGTTTGACAGGTTATTCCAGAACAGAAAAGACCGCCGCCATTGTTATAAAAACACAATGAAAACAGCTGAACAGGCTTTCGAATCATCGCCTGGTCCACATTCACCTGAAAGTGGATGGCTCTTCACTTCCAGGCAGTCAAACAACCAACGAAAGAGGTTCATAGTGTATGTTTTGGCCGGAACAGACATTCGGTGATTGGATAACAACCGAAAGCCGTTTATAGATACTGCCCTCAGTCTCGCCCGGAACATAAATGAATGTCCACGAGTCCATCCACTGGCAGTACGTCTTTTATCGTGAATGTTAAGTGTTGTATTGATAGAGAAGAAAGACGACATATAGCAGTATATGGTGGACACAAAAGGAAAAAAATAATAATACTGACTGTCTTGGAACAACGTGTTGCTGTAAGTGTACGTGAAAGTTACAAGACGCCAGTTCCGAACAACTGTGGGAATGATCGAAGGTAGATATAGACGGATAATAAATATATTATATCACCGAACACTGCTATTGTGTAAACATTTACTAACAGTTACGACATACATAATTCGGTAGACAATAAGTCACAGTGATTTGTGTTACATGCACAAACCAACTGACGAACCGAAATGTGGGCGACAATTACGCAAATGTCAGGACTTATATAGAAATACAAATATATTTGACTGTTTGATTTGTAAAATGTCTTGATGCAGCCCATGATATCGTACTGCAGTGTGAATTATTTGAAATCATGTAGGTGAACAATAAATTAAAGCCATTAAATCAATAAATTTAATCACAGGGTACACTATCTCGTACGTATAGAAAACTTATATCAATGTTGAATGTATGCCACTTTCGGTGAACCACCCTTTTAAACACGTTAATGTAACTACATACCTCGTCGAAAATATCCATATGCGGATGGCATTCTATAATTCTTCGATTCCAGGCGGACGCTCTTTGCTATCACTGTCAGGTTGGGAGTCGCTCTCTTCCATAATAAACGACCGACACTTACACTAATAGCAGTAAATATTAGTTCGCACTACCTCATTACATGGCAACACTCCGTGAACGCGCACAATGCCACTACATACACCAAGATACGTGGCTACACCTGCGTAGCACTAGCACAGCTGCTTCTGTCACAGACTATACCTGTCCGGCGGGGTGGGGACTCGACCACTGATACCTGATACGGTGGGCCAGATGAAACTGCGCTTGCGCGCCCAAACGTCTTCCTACTTCGCGACACCTGTAATTGTTTACGTGTATAGGGGCGTCATTTAGGGTGGCAGGGGGGAGGGGGGCAAATCCTCCCCCCCCCTGGACTTAGAATTTAAGTATATAAAATTTATTTTTTGTATTTTGTTATTTAAATAATGCTAACTTTAGCACATAAAACCGAAGTCTTATTTATACATGCTTATTAATAAAAAAAGATGCAACAAGGTCACTGTCGCCGAAAAAAAATCTTGCCCCCCCCCTTCCCCTCCAAGAAAAACCTGAAATGACGCCCCTGTATGTATACCTCGCAAGTGTACTGTAGGGTGTTTTAGTTTCGTAGACAAAAGTTAGCTGCCGTGAAAACGAGGTAATTTATCAGCTTGTGCACTTCCTTAGGCGTTTTAAATTTATATCAATGTCTTCGTAACTGTCTTGGTCTATTTTCCTTTCCAATAAAGGTGTCAGGTTGAATACTAACTGACGTCAAACCATAAATTACGATAACAAAATAAATTTGAAGTGAAAGTAAATTTTATTTAGCTAACACACTTAAGGAATTTAAGCATTTTAATGCTAATTTTCTCTTTTTTTTACAGGACCAGTAAGAAGACGTTTAAGGAAGACCAGTACAAACAACAATATAAAATAATTCCTGACAAGAAAAGGCACAGTCATTTTAGCTCAGTATTTGACTTGTCGACTGTATTTTTTTTTTAATTATAAATTATTTTAATTTTTAAACGTACATATTTTTTTAATTGTAAATAATTTAATATTGCATCCATATGTCAAGTGTCCCAGCAAAAATAAACTTTTTTAGAACTAATTACCAAACACAATAACCGAGCCGCACTTCATATATCTGCTATTTGGATTTCGTTTCTGTAACCGACGTAGAAAGCGTCTTCGTAGCCGTTTACATAGCGATAGAGAAATCGAATAAAACTGTGTTTTTTGGAGTTAACAAATTGTTATTTCTCAAAATGTTTGCTTTAAAGACAATTCTTTGTTACACGGAAGGTATAATTCTGTATTTTTTTTTTTTTTTAACTATCAGTTACGCAAAGTTGAAACACACATTCCCTTAATTACTTATGCTTTGCAATGATAATTTACAAAGCACCCTCGTGCCGCAACTCCGTAGTTGAGCGGATTGAGAGTCGCAAATTAGATTATTTTCGCGAGAATAACTGTACAATTTTAAACTTTATACTCCTGTGTAAAATTTAATGAAGTTAAATTATTAGGAACGTAAGTGGGCGATGATATTACATACAAATGATATAGTGTTGTGTAACCTATTTAAGTTAGTGGAAGAATACACTTTAGTTAAAAAAAAAAAAAAAATACCGTCCTTTTTAACATGACCCGATCGAAATACCGGCTTCCATATCCTTCATACACTAGATATTAGCACACTGAACGCTATCAGAATAAAAAACGTGCATATTTTAACACATTGAAACATTTTGAGCACGTACAGAGAGCCACCTAGTAAATTATTCATGGTTTTGTGTGTTCACCAAAAAATGTCTGTTCAACTAGCGGACCGTACCTCCGATGACATTTTCATACACAAAATTTATTTTATGTTCTAGTTTTTGCACAAAAATAATTTGAGTAGTAACTTCATATTTATTTTACTAGATTTTGCGTACCGTAAAACGGGGTGATTTGAAACACAGGGGTGAATGGAAACACAATTTTAAAGCTAAACTTTCGGAATTAATTCTGTTTTAAATTTCTGTTTTTAGGTAGGCCGTTAAAACAGTTTACAAACGGTATATTTATAGTATTATGTTTTTTTTTTAAGAAAAATGTGTCAGCTAGGAATTTATTTCTAATTTTGTTTCTATTCACCCCAGTGTTTCTAATCACCCCGTTTTACGGTACCATATAATAATTCAACTTGAAACATACGTTAGGTAAGGTAAGTGAGCTTTACGTCTCGTCGACAGCGAGGTCATTAGGGACGATGACACACCTTGGTACAAAGACAGGAGCTAGGAGAGGAGTCGGCCATGGCCTTTCATAAGGAACCGTCCTAGCATTCACCTGGCCTGATTTCGAGAAACCGTGTATAACCGAAATTAGGATGACCGGATGCAAGTCCAACGTCTTACTGTTACGCCACCTCGCTTGGTAACTATACATATATTTAAAATATCGTTGGTTACTAAAATTTGCTAATTTGAATTGGAGCTCCACTTGTGTAGCATTCTAATGTTTTATATCATGAGAAAAATTTTTCATATACCAACATTTTGGATACTAATTTTCAGATCTTGAACTTTCAAAATCAGATTTGCGCTCCTGCCAACCTTCAGACTATCTACAAAAAAAGTTGTCTAAAATGTTATTTTTAAAGGATGAGCTACAGTATTCGATATACCAGGCGTCTTATTGTTATTTAATATTATTTATACAGTTTCTTTGAAGAAAACTGGTGCAGTTGTGATTATATAAGATATTATATTAATCTTGCTCTTCATCACAAACAAGACAACTATAACTACTGATGTGTAACTATCTTACTGCCGGCCGAGCATTTTTTAAAATAATTAGTTTGGCTTACTGCAACTTGGTTCTAAGCTAATAAACCACGAGTCGTTGTAATGCCGCAAAGAGCGTACAATACATTCTAAATTCGAATTTCCCTATTTTTCTTCATGCATATGAAATATCTGGTAATAAAACAATTCCATGTAGCTCGTGGAAACGAGATGTCGTGCTAATTTTCCAATTACGATGTTAGATGAACAGACAGATACACACTGTAACCGGCATATAGCCTTTAAATGTAAATAAGTAATATAAATATATAAATATACTGTAAATACTGTAATTTAGGTTAGGATAGTCGTAGAAGGCCAGTCGAAATTGCATTGTGATTAGGATTGTTTGTTTTATGTGACTCAATTGCAAAACTTGGTTTAAAGTAATTAATGTGTAATTTAGTTTTGAGTACTGGCGAGAGGCGCAGTATGACCAGAGGATTGTGGCATTGTGTCCCGGCAGATTGACGCTTAACACAGCAGGGGAGGGAAAGTTAGGAAAACATGGGGTGAAAGCGAGCGAGCAGCCTTGAGCCGACGAGGGACGCGCAGCTTGGATGGAGAAAATTAGGGCACCGAGAGGCGTGGCTACGCCCACCCCCTGCTCTGCAATTTAATATTAACTTCATAATCATTCATCTGAATTTTATAAAATTTTGTAAATAAGTTCAAATGGATGTTAATGTTAATGTATGTGAATTTAAAAAAAAAGATGCAATAAATTGATACGGAGGAATGTCAGGGTTTGTTGTCGTCGTCACCCACGAGAGACGCGATTGGCTGAAAGTTAAAATGGGGGCGGTCCGAGGAGAGTTTTGACATGTAGGCGCGTGCAGCAGCCTTCACGAAGGGTGGACGCGTCTCGCGGAGCCACCGTGAGCGGTTGGAGTAAGCCGCGTATGTAGAGAGACTCCACTGGCAACCTCCACGAAGGGTGGACGCGCGTCGCGTGGAGCCGCCGCGAACGTTTGTGGGAAGTCGCGGAGAACAGAGACTTATGCTGCAACCTTCACGAAGGGTGGACGCGTCTCGCGGAGCCACCGTGGGCGGTTGGAGTAAGCCGCGTATGTAGAGAGACTCCGCCGGCAACCTCCACGAAGGGTGGACGCGCGTCGCGTGGAGCCGCCGCGAACGTTTGTGGGAAGTCGCGGAGAACAGAGACTTATGCTGC
>PNEQ01070116.1:0-15849 GCA_003012365.1 Medauroidea extradentata | reverse complement strand
AACGAGAAGATACGACCGGTCACACTCTAGGCGATTAATCGATCTATCGCCACGCGCATCAAGAAAACTTACAAATGATTGATCGAAGTTACTAAACTCGAAAATAATCGTGAGGATTTTACGTAAATTCGTGCGGGCGTGAGCAATAACAAAAAATCGTGAGCCTCACGCCTAAATCGTGACAGTTGGCAGGTATGCACATCCCTAAAACTCTTAACAGTAGTACTATAATTCTCATACAATAATTGTATTTGTAATGTAACTTTACTACACAACAACCAGTCTTGTAATGTCACCACCATCTGCTAATTCTGCGAAAATTATTTTGAGGATAAAGAATGATTTAGAAAACTTTTACTAAGAAAAAAAAAAAAAAGAAAAAGAACTGTTAAGAAAAATTTCCAGAACTTTTCGCAGTTTCCATGACTTCTCCCTGAATCCATAACTTTATTTTAGATTCCCTGACTTTTTCCAGTTTTCTACACTTGTGGCAACCATGAATTTGAATTAATCTCTTTGTCGCACACCTACCTGTTCAGTGAAGATCTCCTGCGTAAATATCTGCTTCATACGAGTCATGTTGTTGTGGCGTATGGGCACCTTCATGCCTAGCGTGGAACATACCAGTTCACAGATTGTACTCAGCTGGTTGCTGTGGAAGTGGATAGCCATCAGCAGCAGCATCTCTCCGAAAGATGCTGCCACACCACTTGCACTGCACAATGCAACATGTAACCTTGCTCAACTCAATATATTCATAACTTTCTCAGAAGTTACACATATGACTCTAAAACAATTGCAGCTCTTCACGCATACCGCCTACCGCAGTTGTCCATATTTGATTTACAGCATGGTTGCAAGTGATTTACAGCATGGTTGCAAGTGAATTTCGCGTATCTCACATGTAAAAAGAAAGGCAGACACCAAAGCTGTTTAAATAATTTTCTCAGGGTAATCCAGTTACTCCATCTGTGCACTACACCTCTGTCATGCTCCATATTCATATCATCATCACAAGTAATAAAGATCTCAATGAAAAGATGATTATGTACCTAGTGCAGGGGTAGCCAACCTTTTCGAAGCTATGGCCCAAAAGTCGAACCAAATCATGACGCGGGCCACGATAAAAAAACTTTCACGTCGACTACTTTTTATGAGCTGAACACTAATGTACTGTTTTAAAGTAGTATAACAGAAAATTATCTCCACAGTATTTACATAAGGAGCGTTGCCAAATATGAAGTCATTATTTAAATATTTCTGCTGTCAGTGTAAGTACCTTTGAAATGTTATGCAAATGCTTCAACTTATGGCGGGGCCATTTAAAATGCAGTGGCGGGCCAGTGTTTGGCCCGCGGGCATAGGGTTGGCCGTCCCTGACCTAGTGTGTGAATGGTGGCACAACATGTCATGCCTGTTCTTTTTTATAAGAAACTGATATACGTATTCCCTAAATGTTTACCTACCTACAGAAAACACACTTCAAGCTATGTCCACATAATTTTAAAAATGAAGCACGCTAATTAAAAAACATTACTATGGCACTCCTCAACATGACTAAAAACTACTGGTTTTATATACTGCATAACTCCAAAAATACCACCAGGGTTTGTAAGACACAAAACTACCGTATTTACTCGTGTATAGCGGGATCTTTTATTCCAGAACAACTGATTAAAATTCAGGGGTGCGTACTAAACATGGAAAATAGAAAAAAAAAATGTGGAAAAAAAAGGCTGGTGGTAGGTCAAGAAAAAGGATTGTGGGGGGAGGGGGGGAAGGGCGAAGGCCGAAGTTGTAGTCGTAGGTGTCAAGAGTGGGAGGCAGAAAGAGAGAATGTTCTCACCGCCAGGTTTCGCCATCATAACTCCTCTTTCTTTTCTTCCCATCCTCTCCTCCGTTGCTCTGTTGTAACCGTCGCTGCTAAAGCCTTTTTTTTTTGTTTGTCCTTAACCATATTCCTGTTTAAAGTCCTACTCAGTGCTTACACAATATGAGGGCTAAAAACTTGCCAGATGACGGCAAGATATTTACTAGCTTTAACACAGGTACTTTTAAACTGTCGGTTACAAAGTATGCTGCTGGGAAATTTTACGTGGTACAAAGGAAAGTTCGTGGATGAAGGGCGGACTGAAGCAATGTGAGAAGTATATTTTGACGTCTCCTGATTAGCTATAATTCCACGCTTGCACGCTGTTGTCTTGGTTTGCGTGCAGGCTTGAGACTACAACTAAGCTCTATTTTATTTACACGTTCGCATAAATCCGCGCATCGTAACTATGCATTCAATGTTTACAAAATGCAGCTCTTGTACACAAGATTCGTTGTGAATAATGTCCCATTTGAGTTGACACAATGCATTTTGAAAACTCTGCATTGGTGTGAAAGCAAACTTGTAACTAAAAGAGGCCTATAATTTGTGGGCAAGTCATATGTAAAAATATACATTAAATAATTGGTTGTTATTTGGTTTAATGTGATCGCGCCATGCAGCATCTATCTACCCACCATGCCGCAAGAAGCTGCAACGGGCGAGTGATTTTGAGACAATGCTGCTGCTGCCAATGTGCGTTGTCAGGTTTTCAGTTCGTTTTAACGGGACCAAAGTACTATTTGGTATCATCAAAAATAACACATGCCAACCTGCTAAAATATACTATAATTAATTAATATAAGTTCTTTTCTGTTAAATATGTATCAACTCGGTTGTAATGTAATTTTGGTTGATAGTTTGAGTTTTTGGCGTCAAAATTGGCCCAATTCGGTAATTGCGAGAACACTGCTATACTGAGGGCTGAATCCGCAACCTTAACACCTCGTTACAATGGGACTCTACCGTACTTGAAACGCAGTATTAAAGTTTTATTTCTTGTGGCACGTGTTTCTTTTTTAGCAATATAAAACCTCTCTATAATGACCCCTCATGGTTCGCGAGAATAGGATTATTATGTAGGGGATATTATAATGGGTTTTACTGTAACTACTATTTTCAATAACAATGACACACATCTTTGCAGTTATATATAAGTTTACCTGCTATACTGGAACAATCATTTGCGTAAAAAGGAAAATTCTGATTTAATTTCCCTAGTCAAATTCCTTTTCGTAACATGTGCACACATTTGAGTCACTAACTTTCTTCTCTGGTTTATTTGTATGCCTATAATGGTACCTGTTTTGAAGATGGTGGAACATTATTGATTTTAATTTGGGGTTTGAAAACCAAAAAAACTGCCAATTTATTTGCACAAGTGGAGCAGCCAGGCATTTTGGGATTAACTTTGTTCTGCTATTCCAAATAACCAGAAAAAACGTTCCATTACTTAAACATCCATGTCGGTTGCTACAATGTTTATATATACACACACACAAACGCACGTGCACACACAAACGCACGCGCGCACACGCACGTACCATGAAATACAATGGTGAGATCACATCAGGCTTTATAAGCTATTAAAATGTGAAGGTCAATTTGTGTTATTAAAGAAAATCGCAAAGCAGTCGGCAATTGAATAAACATTATGAGACCATAGTAGAATTACTATATGTGGCATGCATATGCGCACAAGAACGGAAGACCTGACTATAATGCCATATTTACTAAATATTTCAATACAGTAATAATGTGATCAAATGTGAGACTATGAAAAAGCACTAATCCTACATTTATAACGCAACGTCTTTATGAAGGGTACTGTTAATTATGATGGTTTTAACACCCTAACACTTAATTACAAGTAGTGAAATGTAAATATACTGCCACAAGTGCACTGCATTCTCTAACACACTGTTAATGAAAAATACATCATTTGGGAAATTCTTTTTAGTTAGCTTATTTAGCTTCATTCTACAAGAAAACCAGAATTTGTCAGTGTTATTGGGGATTCAGGCCAGCTTCCACATTTATAAAAAAACACCGAACATTCGGTCAACCGATCAGCAATACGTTTAATTACTACAGCTGTAATACTACAAATTTATGTGATCTGATAACTGCACCTTTCAAAATATGCCTCTTCCTTGACAAGCCACTGGACCCACTCAATGCTGCGTTTCTCATGTTCCTGCTGGCCAATCAGGGATGGACAAGCAATTAGCATGCACAGGCCAATAGAGACGAACCGCACCCCGGCAGGTGACGGTGGAGGATGTGATGTCAGTAGCTGCACAATCAGACTCACCTCATCCTCTTGAAACCTACACCACAATATGTCAAAGTAATAATGTTACATAAGCCTTTAAATTATGTTATAACCGGGTTATGGATTTGTCAGTTCAATGTTTTTATGAACAAGGACCTGCTGTCTAATTTGCAAGTTAGCAGAACTTGTACTGTAACTACTGTAACAGGTAATACTAACAATTTGTGTACCAACATCATAAACATAAAGTTAACAATATATCTGGCAGTACGAGTACTGAAAATACAGCGGTTAAAAGGAAATATATAAATGAATATAATCTCTGTTAAGTATATCAACGTCACAACCATAACACAATAGAAAATGATAAATTAAAATATTTTGGAATGTTTCACATTTTTAATAAATACAGTTGTTTTATTTCTCTTTGGAGTGATATGGGAAATGTAATGAAAATCATAAGGTTATTAAAGATATCAAAATACACACTGCAATGTACAGTCTGTCTGCTGGTAAAAAATAATGTGTGCATTACGCACATGTCATTTTCCATTATCCTAAACCACTGTTTCCAATTTATTTTTTAATGTTTCACGTAATTAGTATCAACCAGTCTGATGCACCACTCTCCTCACACTGGTTTGAGAGGTACATACAACTTTCAAAATACAATTTTCACTCTTAGCTGACTAGAAAGCCTGGTTGCAAGATAATGTTCATAATTGACCAGATGTTTAGATATACAAAAGAAACAATACAACTACAGTACAAAGTTTACAATGTTAACTATTGAGCCATGTTTTCTTCTACACTGATACAAATCATTTTGACAAAATAGTTATGCATTTGGTACACAGGTCACTATAGACGAAGCTAGAGACATGCAACACTGAAGGAGCCATTTACTAATGCATAAGTAATTTATATATACATACGGTATACAGGGTCAGTCGGGAGGAAAGGTACATGCTTTGAGGGGTGATAGTACTGGTGATTCTGAACAAAATGTTTCTAATAAACATATGCCCATTTCTTAACCGTTTCAGAGAAACCGAATGAAAAAAACAAGGAACGGGAAATGTGCAGATGACGGTAAATCACAATACTGTTATTGTATTTTTTGTTTAATTGTGTACATTTCCTCACAAAACATGTTCAAACATTCCATCACCGACTCCAATGCATTTTGCTGCTCTGATAGACAGCTGCTGTGTTGCTGATCTGAGCTTTACTTGAGTACAAGCATGGTAAATATGAGGGAGAAGTTCCTTTCTTGTGTCCACCCTGCGCGTGTAAACTTCACTTTTAAGCCAACCCCACACACAGTAATCCAATGGGGTTAAGATCAGGTGATCTCTGTGGCCAAGAAATTACTCCATGGCGACCGATCCAACGCCCAGGATACATTTCATTGGTTTGAGGTACTGTGTCACTGGCCGTACAGAATGTGCAGGAGCTTCGTCTTGCTGAAAGTACATACGAGCTCTTGTTGCCAAAGGGATATCCTCCAAGTATTCTGGTAACACGTTTTGAAGACCATAAAGATACCGTACTCCATTAAGACAATTATCTAAAACTATTGGACCGATGAGTTGCGAGTGGTGTTGATTCAGCCGCGGGTAAATGTTGACTCATCAGTGAACAGAATACATGGAATTAATTGATCATTGGCAATGATCCACTGACAGAATTCTTGCCGTTGGACATTATCTCCTTCATGCAGATGTTGTACACTCTGCCGATGATATGGATACAGAACCTGCTCGTGTACTGTGTGTATCACTCTTGTTTGTGGAATATGAAGTTGAGCAGCAATTCGTCTCGAGCTAGTTGTTGGGCTGCGTTCTAGTACCTGAAGAATGTTCTCAACTTCATTAAGAGCTTGTTGTACGAGACGTTCTGATACAACATTTATGCTGGGAAGCGTGCCACAGTCACGCCATCCTACAAACACTCTGCTAAACACCCTGCTATCTGGAACTCTGCGATTAGGAAATCGTCATTCGTACTCACGAACAACAGCTCTGGAATCCCCATCGGTGAAACCGTAGACAAACATCATGTCAGCACACTATGCATGTGTGAAGACCTGTGGCATTTTCGACTATACTGAACTGTATTCACTGTTAAAAATAACAACACTGTCTAGGGCAAGCACTGTAGGACTGAGACTGAGGTAAACAACTATACCATGCTTAGAGCGCCACCGTGTGGAAATATACAAAATTACCCACAATATAAGATAACAGTAGCGTGGTTTGCCGTCACCTGCACTTATCCCGTTCCTTGTTGTTTTCATTAGGTTTCTCTGAACCCCACTTCCAGTGACTAGCTGTTATTACTCGGTTTGACGTGCTTGCGTGATGGAGCAGCTGCCTATCCGCAGTGCCACGAGAAGCTGCGGCGGGCGAGTGATTGATTGCGAGACAATGTTGCAGCTGCCAAGTTGCGCTGTCAGGTTTTTCTTTCGTTTCGACGTGATCAACATACTTTTTGGCTATGTACAGAGCCCATGCCAACCTTCATAAATAACCTTTTATTTTAATTATAACTAGTTATTTTCTGTTGAATATGTTTCAACATAATCTGAAAGCAATTTTTTTGGTCTTGGGGGTACAAATAAAAAATCAGCCCTATTCAGTAATAGCAAGAACTCGGCTTTAGGGAGGGCCAAACCCAGAACCGTAACACCTCGTTATAACGGGACTCTACTCTATTCAACTGCTAACCCTATAACTATAAAACATAGTACCTTACATTTTTAATGGCCACCATTGTTATATAGGCATTCAGCATGATCTAAATTTACTAAATTGTCTAACATTCATAAAAAGTACAGTTCGTAACACTTTTGTCTAAAAGCTAAAAATGATATGCATACTTAGTGTACAAACAAAGTGATGTTATCACAATATATTAAAATAATATGCAAAGTACAACATGCTAATGCTAATACAGCATGAAGTTAAGATATTAAAGTTGAACAACAATGAAAACTCATTAAGACAATTATGGAATACGATGAGAATACTGCAGTAACAACAGTATTTTTATTTATCAATTTTCTTATTAAATAACTGTTAACTAATTAATTTAAAATGAGAGCATTTTCATGGTTGTGTACTATTAACAACAGCACATATGGGGAATGTGTTACATAAACAACTCGTGGCGAGCTGTCAAAAGTTACTTCTATAATGAACACAGAGAGTTGCCAGAGACTATTAATTGTACGTGGCGTCTCGTACATAGCTGGTGGTACGCTCTGGACAGAACCTCAGAAATGAGAGTCCAAACAAAGCACAGAGGTATCACAGCAACAAGCTGTAATTGATACATTGTGTGATAAGTTTACTCTTAATCCATGCTTGTTAACAGACATAAAAATGCTGAAGCTTCGCACCACACCAAGTATTTCTCATCTGCTTTATCACCAGCTTTAGTTACCACTGTGTGTACATCTTTCCTTTAGCAATGGCAAGTGATTACAAATCTATGGGTGTTGAATGGTGGCTAAGGGGAAGAACTGGCAGTATGTAATGAAGTCTCTACATAGTTACAAGGTCTTACGCTTGGTGCAGCATAATCGGTTTCTTCAGCCAATGAGATCACTATAATGTGGTCATGTGCTCCTTTGTCCATGCCAACATCATGTTATGCTAGCACATGAACTAACTGAATTAGATTGCACAATGTAGGACTACTTCAATTTACAATTTTCAGTAACATGACAGAAGCCATCATACTTGATGCTTGCGATGCCCCTCAGTGCACAGTACAAACGCAGTAGCGCAGAAGCCTCAACAACACACGACTCTGGAAGTTGACTGTCCATGGAAAATAAGATGATGGTCCGCAGTCGCCTCAGCAGTTCGTTGCGACATGACTGGAGAGTTGTGTGCCAGTCGTACTTCCTCTGAACAAACCAAACAAAAAACATGGTGTAACTGTCTACAAGACGAAATTGGACAGAGTTCGTATTGTTGTAAAAAAACTTCTTCCATCCAGCTGTAGAATGCTGATACAATAATAATATACTGAATGCAAAACTATTCAAACTGAATAAGTGAATATTACATGATGGGAACAGTATAATCACCTACATTTTCTCTAAAACATGCATAAAAGTTAACCAATATGCTGCACACTACAAAGTATTAAGTATTGTTACACCTGCTACTTATAATATGGTTGTTCTTGGATAAACAACCCCGCCTCAGTGGCTGCACGAGTGTTGTAAAGACATATCAACGTGGTCGACTTTCCTGCCTGGCACAGCGGAGCACCAGCCACATGTTATGCATTGCCAGGAGAGGCACGAAGGTGAAACAATGATGTTTCCTTCCCTTTTTCCGACCACAATCATGCTATAGCTAGCCTGGGGGCCAATTATGTAACTTTCAAGTCTGTTATTCGATCTTTAAACAAAGATAGTTACATAATAAGAAATTATCTTTATGACGATAATTCATATTCTGTAACTAAAAATGGCACAGTGACTGTCTTTCAAAAACTTCGTGACTATCTATATGTAAAGATAGGGTTCTAGGGTGTTGTTACGAGACAAGTTCATGAAAATGGCCGACATATTTAAGTTGTATTCTACGGCCATGCTCGTTGGAGAACAAATCTGATTGAAATACTGCTTGAAAGAAGACCGAAATACATTATTTTATTTTCCCCTAAATAATGTAACACATTTGGAGAATTATTTGTTTGTGTATATTAACTTTTAATGCCAACGAAAAACAACAAATTGAATACAACACATGTGCTGCTATCTGTTGGTCAGAGATACTAACACAGTGCTAGTGCTGTTATCTATTGTAAGCGCAGCACACTACCATTCAACGAGAAACAAGATGATTTTATAACTTTTAAAATCAGTACTATAAAGAGTGACAAATACAATTTACATAATTTAAAACTAAACTTAAGTAATTAGTATTTCAAAACTTGCTGTGAAAAGTAAGAAAATATAACTTAGCAAGATGTATGAAGGTTTTCAGAACGCATCCTACAGTGTTGCCAAGTGTATAGAGAATCAGGCAAAGAGAGGTGCTAGAGAATACAATATAGACAGTCACGAGTGACTATCTTAATTGCTGTAGCTCACAACAGACAGTCACAGGTGACGATCTTTACCAGAAGTGAAGTTAGAAAATAGATCTCCTGGCATGTGGGGAAGAGCATGTGGTAGCAAATATTTCCCCCGACAGATTGACGTTCAGTCTAGCATCAGCACTTTCCCTCTTCCCCTTAAATTGAGGAGCTAACAGCATCAAATGGCCAGGACACTCTTCTTACTTCAATCATGTGGTTGCCCCTGAGAAGCAAAGAGAGTGTCTCAAGTCACGTGACGTGGCCGCATGCTTGTAGAATTTTGGTTGACGCGAGGCCCACAACTAACAGGTACCCCCCCCCCAACCCAAATATTCATTATGCAGGCGGAAGGTGTCAAGAGACAGAAGCTCTGTAGAGAATACAAGGTGTTTACAGTTAATGAAGTACGTGGAAGTCAAATGGGCCAGTCAGCAAGGAAAGTGAATCTGAGTTATGGGTTTGGAGGTTTAGAAGGAATTAGGATATCACTGAGCCAAAGCTCTTCTTCTGGTGCCCCAGCCTGGGAAAAAGCATGAACTGTAGCCTGGCTCTACATTATGACAGTATGGAGCAAGGGGCAGAGAAGTGGTACAACCATTGGCAAGAACTCTGCCATGGGATTCCAGTAAATTAATTACACGTCTTTCTACTGCTCTCCAACGGATCTGCCCAGCAAATAGACACTGCAGGAGCAAAGTGACACCGTGTCCTTTATGCAACCCGTATTCGAGCTTAAGGAAGCTGTACCAGTAACACAGGGACATGCACAGTAAATATCCACGAGATATGAGAGGCTGGCCTTCACCTGTGAATTAAAGTGACAATGGACTGAAAGCCCCACTTCTCACATGAGTAGCGCTCAGGAGAACAGGATCATTACCTCTGGAGTGATGACGATCTGCTGCCAGCAACTAGTGGGAGAGACCTGACATCAGAGGCAGCAAGGAAAGTAGTGGGAAGTATGGGCTTCTTGCAGCTGTTCATAAAAAGGAAAAGAACAGCTTAAGCGGAGTAAAGCAAAGTTCTCCACTTTATTTGCTTGTACCAGAACTCAGGTTGACACCTCTAGATCTCTTAGAAGTACAGTTCTTTTTAAGTAACTGCCTTTCCTCTGCAAACCTACAGAGTTCAGCTGCCTTCTTGAACAGCACAAAGAGAAGTACATATCTACAGTGACAGCTCAAAAGATGCTACCATCCTTAAGTGAGCAACTGAGAGATAAAAAGGGTGAGGAAGTGAGTAGACAAACAGGACTGATGAAAAGCAAGGACTAACCACTGGCAACAACACTGTAACATTGTGAGTATTGAGTTATTGCCATTTATTTTCAAGAGTAATAATGTTTGTACGGTATTTGTTTTCCAAATTGTTTTGCAAAGGTATTTAGATCAGAATTACTTATTTTAATTTATTTTTTTGCTTTTAGGGGTTTGTGCACATTTTTAACTAGATACAGTGCTTTTAGAAACTTCTGAGTATGTTCTAGAGCGAGAGGTTTTAGTCAGCGCTTAAACATCGAGGCCTTCAGCGCTGGTGAGGGGTCACATGAGGTGAGTATGGAGCAGCGCTGGAATGAAAGGGCGGGGGAAATGGGAGATCCCTGAGAAAACCTGCTGACCAACAGCATCTACCGGCACAATTCCCACATGCGAAAATCCGGGGACCGACCCCGCCGGGAATCGAACCCGGATCGCCTTGGTGAGAGGCCCCTGGGTATGATCTAGAAGGTTACAGGAGGACTGAGGTTAATTTGCAAATCATAGTTCTTTTGTTCTGATGGTTGGGAAGAGCTGATTTTTATTTTGTAGTTAAAGTTATAGCCAGGTTGCCCGATACCCTGATTGGACGGGAGAGGTGGCGTGGTTCATACAACATAGTTGGAAGCAACAGGTATTTTGACTGTCTGCACCAATTTCAAGCCAAAGCTTTGTCGAGGCAGGGCAATGGTGTGAGTTTATAATCCATCAACATGAAGTGAGCGTGAACACTTAGCATCCACCAACAGCGCCTGTGGCTTAATTTTTCTGTAACCTGTTATTCTTGACTTTTGTTTCATATACTTTATATTCCTTTTTTATAAATATTTTTCCACAGGTGGGTGGAAGCCGAGTGACCATTCATAGAAATTGTGATTTTTCTACATTCATAAACTTCTTAGCATCCAATTTTCATTGTGCTGTTTGCTGAACTTAATGACGCCATTTACAGGTCGTAAATGTTAAGTATGTATGCAGTGTTGCTGTTGTGTTACCTGGTTTTATCATTAAATGTTGACTAAAACTGTAATCATTTCTGCTATTATTTTGAAACGCCAGAGGAACGAGTAATCTTAAAGTGCCTTATACTGTCATCTAGAGTGTGGGATAGGAAGTGTATGTGATTAACTGCTGTTTCACTACAATATTTTCAATTGTTAAGGAGCGGAATGTTTGATCTGTCGCCTTAACGAGGGCCAGCACAGAGAGTTGGAAACACGACCGACGACAATCCTAATATTAAACACTATTCCAAGCAGAAGGTTTCAACATGCCTCTCTAATGGTATGATGGCTGGTATGCAATTATGCACTAAGCCACTCTTACACATTGGTGATATTACATTTTTTAGGATTATTAATGAATGGATGGAAGACCTAAAAACAAGGTGGTTGGGAAACACGTCAGCAGCTGTTATTGTTGGTTAGTAACCTCTTTTCTTGGCTGACAATGTTCGAAGGACAGACTGAATTGAGAGACTGTAGAGTGCTTTAGTATTTGTGTATAGACTGTCACATAAGAGTTTCAGTTTTTGACAGTTCTGAAGAATATGTATAAATTTCTATAGAGACTCCTTTCCATTTTGATATTCTGCACAATTTGAGAGCCAGCAGTGTGTGTGTAAGAATCCCAAACAACAGCTTATTTCATCGCTACAGCTGTAAAAAGGAATGTAAACACAACTGTCCAAAAGTGGAATTCTTTCACGAGACAGATTTATAACTATGACGATATTTGACTTATATTTCTACCAAAATCAAGACTACAAAACTAGATACTCTCCATAAAAGGATAATACTTAACTAGATGGTCCAAATCATACCCGTCAAATGCCAAGCTGATGAATTAAATAACATATATGATATAATTCTAGCAAAAAGATTAAGATGTGTAACTAACCTTTGCCACACAACCATAAAATTACTAATCAGGGATCATATTTAATATTTTATAATGTATAAACAATTTAGTGTTAATGACTGTACATCCAAGTAAGAGTATGAGTTTGGGTACGTTAACAGGCAAGTTAATTAAAACAAAACTGCCCACTGGAATAAATATAAATATTCAGTGTGTTCATACTACAACCAATTTAAAAGAACAATACTATAGGATACATGTATCTTTTGTTCATGGGGTGGCAACAATCGCAATTAATTATAATGCAATAATGAACTCTCTTGCAAAGACACTGTAAGACCAGAAGGTTTAGTGTGTTGCATCTTGACTTTACCTTCTGGCTGTTGCGAACGAACATGGCAAACCAACTGCGTACTTGCTGGTCATTGCCCAACAGAAGGCCGGATATGAAAGCCACCATGTCGCCCTCTGAATCTCCTCCAAGCATTCGGCCAGCATGCTCAAGGCTTAGTGTGATTGCAAGAGCTGGCATTCTGCACATCTCCACCTGTCACATGTGTTCGTTTCTATGTTACAAGGTTATAAATACACAATTATAAACATATTTTATCTGTCTCCCCAGTTATATTTTTAACATTTTTCACCCAGTTATTCACATGCAGTAACCCAAAACATTTTACCTTAACACAATCATCTTCATTTGAGAAGTAGCAGAAGGTTGATTCTATACATGAAGTAAAACAACCTGTGTTTTCACACTAATAATCACTATCAATATAGACACTACTATATATTTCTTCCTACACTAATGCAATGCTACAAGTTATTTGTAAGATACACACATAAAATAAAATGTAAAACAAATATATTAGCACCCAACATTAGAGACTTGTAACAACTACCAATTATTACTAACCCACTTTTAAGCAAACACACAATCCTAATTTTCCAGAAACATATTGTCACAGTAACTGTAAAACCTTGCAACTTAATTTTTGTGTCTTGGCATTTTAGTCATATTAAATCATCTTTAGAACTTATGTGCATAAAATATGAAAACGATTTAAACTAACTCCCCTGTCGTGTAGGAAAGGTAATGGTTCTCTCAGGTGAGCGTCAAGGGTAAGCCCGGCTAGAGTGCTCGAAAGTAAGACTCTTCCTGAGGTCCGAGGTGGACCACACTCCCACGGAGAGTGGATTACCATGGTGGGGCTAGCGCCTAAGTCAACCTCGTGTGCTCCGACAGAGGAAGAGGTCTCTTTCTTCTTTAAGATATAGGGTAGGCCGATGTCCACTCACCTTTAGAATAACTGGCGTAGCAACTGCTGTTTCCTATCTGAGAGTGTGGTGGTCTTCTTCGGCATCTGCCGGTCTTTTTGTATCAGTGCCCCAATATGTTCATGCAGGAGTGGGGTGCACTGTAGCGACTTGAGCAGGCTAAGTTTAACGTTCTTACAATGTGTTTATATTAAAGATCTTACTGAAGCGAACATTGTTCCTCGGCCGAGCCAGAGATTTGGCAAGATGCATTCATGTAGCACTGGTAACGTTGGTTTAGGACCTGGCACCTTGCTGAGTACGGGAATAAGTCCCGGTGGAAAAGGAAGGCTCTTGGAGTAATTGCCTGCGGGCTGAGGCGGCATGCTACCTATGATTTTTTAAAGCATTCACTTCTTCCTCAGTAATGGTTTTTTTAAGCGTTCACTTCTTCCTCAGTAATGTGCAACACTAGTTCGGAGATATCAGACAGTCAACTTAAGAGAAAAACATACACTGATTATCGTATCACTGGAATATATTGAAATTTAACACAAACAAAATACAGTTCACTGATTCACAATTTTACAGATCTCGCTCCTCACTACTTTACAGTACCAGTTACAAACATGAGCTCGTACAGTTCATGGGAGCATCGGATAAACTATTTTCAACTTCCCGCAGAAATGCTGGTGCGTCTTACGGCAGTCAGTGAGCGATTCTGATGAAGTGGTGTATTCCCATAGTTACCACGCGTGCGACTGAAGTGATTGCAACTCGTCACCTTGCTACTAGTACTCTAGTAAGGGCAGAGGGTGTTGGTAGGAGGGTTAATGTGGCCGGCTACAGCCACAACCCATAAAGAAAGAGCAAAGGTTTAGGTGGCCGGCACTAGCCACAACCCTAGGGTAAGGGAGGACGGCTTAGTAAGCTCGGTCTAAACAACTGAATTTTAGCTGGCGAGAAGCATATTATATACCCGTTCGAAGGGGTCTTGCTAGGCAGGTGGTTTCAAAATGGCAGTTCTGCCACATAAGGCTGTTCAAGAAAGAAAAAAAGTTGTTAAATTCCATATTTAGCAACTTCTGTACTTAAATCATGTCTAATGTAATGATTTTAAACCAGCACCGATACATTAAAATAGGTTTTTATTACTTTTTTACATACTTTATCGTTATGAAGTTATAGCAAGCAAAACAGTAAAAGTATTCGTCATTTATGAACGAAAATTTTTTTAATTACCTAAAAAAGTGCTTCTAACATGCCAAAGAAATTTTGTGAAGCTGCCAGCAGGCATTCTCGAAAGGAAAAAAAAATCTTTTAGCAAATTTTATATCGAAAATTAGCAGCAACTTGGATTGTCTAAAAAACTAAAACCGTTAGGTGAATGTCAAATATAACGGTTTTAAACAATAGCGTCATGCTTCCTGATTACACAGACACCAAGTTTATAGCAATGCAAGCAGTCTACTCTTCGTGGCAGGTAACTGAAGTAACATGTGCAAATCCCCGTCGATGACGTGGCGAGGATCCGCTGAGACACGTCGAGATACCGCGATAAGCTACCAGTAAGGTGGCGCCCCTCGCGGAGTTCGCTGCAACAACGCGGGGGGTTTTGTGAGGTACGGTGGCTCGCTTGATACTTGAATTTTCGCGCTGGTTTTTTGGTAGATGTGGTGTACTGGATTTCGCGGGTTTTTTTTGTTAGACGCGGTGTTGAGGATACAGTTGGTGTAGTTAACAGTGATATTGAAAACTAGTGCGTGTTATATTCAACTTTTTTTGTCATAGCCAAGTCTCGGCGACGGATACAATTGAGGCTTAACTGATAACTGAAAATTTTCCATATTTAATGTGTACATTTAATAATCAATCTTTTTTTTTTCCTGCAATAGAAAACAATTCACTAAATTTATTACGTTTTGTTGACATACTACTGCAATCTTCCTGTGATGTAATATACATAAATATGTATTGTAGGGAGTGTATGTGTAGATAAGTGATGCAAGGTTGAAACAGTCCAAGACCATAAAAAAAATAGTTGATATAATAAATGTCCTTTAATAATATACTTCTTTAATAAAGCAGCATTAGACAAAGACTTGAAGTGAGAACTGTAGGGTGCTGAAAACTGAAAAATATTTCCTCTCTAGGTACCAAAAATAGAGAATATGTAACTTATATATATATATATATATATATATATATATATATATATATATATATAT
>PNEQ01070115.1:0-15849 GCA_003012365.1 Medauroidea extradentata | reverse complement strand
CAATCAATTTTCCTAGATCACACGCACAACCTTTAAATTACATGATTCAGCACACAGTTAATGAACTATTTAGGTCTCTACTCTTTCCTAATAAATATTTACTTACCTTATCTTCATTTTCACTGGAAACAAAGACGATCAACAGTATTCGCTGGAAAGCCAAACCGCAACATCTGTTATATACATAACGTAAACAAAAGGACGTCATGACGTAAACACGATTGGTTCAGTCCGTTTCCTATTCCATTTCGTAGAAAATATTTCGTGCGCATGCGCAGTCGTCGCGTCCAGTGTCTGTCTCGAGACGCTCGTCTCGCCAAGCCAACGCTGGCCGAGCGTGGGGCACGCCGATTGGCCGCTGTATGCCAGCTACCACGCGTTGGTTGGCAGTCGTTTGACAGCCACCGCCCCCTGGTTGGCCGCCGCAGGCCGGCCAATCAGCGTTCTCCATCTGTCTGCTCTTTGCGGCGACCAGCAAACTCGTTCGTGCAGTCGTCAATTTCAGCTCGTGTCTTGCCGCGGACGTGTGTGCGCGTCGGGTGTAGCGTCTTTTAATTTATTCGAAACATGAAGTTCTTCGTGGCGTGCTGCGCCGTTCTCGCGGCGATAGTTAGGGCAGACGTTTATTTCGAGGAGAAATTCCCTGATAGTAAGTATATTACGCAGAAATGTTTTTCACGCAATTGAATGAAATCGGGTTTGTGTACGTTGACATGCAGTCCTAGTGCGTAGGGAGTTTTTATTTCTCATCGAAAGCGTAGTGTGGAATTAATATATTTTACGATTTATTTTCCAGGCAGCTGGGAGAAAAACTGGGTGTACTCTGAGCACCCGGGAAAGGAATTCGGCAAATTCGTGCTTACTGCCGGCAAATTCTATAACGACGCAGAGAACGACAAAGGTATGCAAATGTCATTGGTTTTTTTTAAAAAATATATATAGCCAGTTAGTTCCTCGTCGCCTGTGAGTGTAAATATAATATTGAAATCTATTTATTTTTAGGACTCCAAACATCGCAGGATGCGAGGTTTTACGCCTTGTCCAGGAAGTTCAAGCCTTTCAGCAATAAGGACAAACCCTTGGTCGTACAATTTACGGTGAAGCACGAACAGAATATTGACTGCGGGGGCGGCTACGTTAAAGTCTTCGACTGCAGCCTGGACCAGAAAGACATGCACGGGGAAACGCCTTACTTGCTCATGTTCGGTGAGTTTTCTTTCTGTTATTGATCACGTTTACGTTCCTATAACAAATCGACAATTCAGTGATCGGCCAGGTTGGTTCGTGTGTGAGTTGTTGGTACTCGTAACTATCTATTTTTGCACACGTGTCAGTTATATGCTCTTGAGTGAACATTCTTTACTATATATGAACCAACCAAATAGGCCCTAACCTAAAATTAACTTGATACACCTAACCCAATTATTTGCATGTGCGTTTCATTATGTGCATTGGGAAGTGCTTGTTTATACTTCAGGCTTGCTTTATTGATTGTAATTCTGTAATTGCATTGTCAATGGAAAGAAAAAATAGGCCACGACATCGTGATATTTTTGAAGTGACGTCTGCAATTACATAATAGACCTAACATTTACACTTGCATTAAATTAAATTTTGTTAAGAACTACAGTTATAAATCACCTCGTGTGTTTTGATAATCATTATAGCCTAGTGATATACAAAGTATAAAGGAACAATTATATGTAGCTTATATCCCAACTTTGGCTATATTGCAACACATCAAAGTAAACATTTCTTTTACTGTGTGCTGATAGATAAAGTTGTAGTGATGTATTAAGGCCCTGCTACATAGAGACGGTGAGATCGTTTCTGTCGTGTTGTCGGGTCGGCGTCGTTAATTTCCTTGCTGCGTGCTACAATGAGAGTCGTTGCTTTGCTGGTGAGTTTAGTTCCCGCAATATATAACAGATAGCAGCTCAATCGCCAGTTGTGGTTTTCTTTTTATATTTGCAAAATTTTGTTGCAAATGGTGCAGTAAATACTTTAAAATAAGTTCAATACAAATCGTAGTAGATGCGAATAGAAACTTTTCACTTAAAAGTGGCTCGTAATTTTCGTGGCGCATATATATGGCTAATCAAAAAACTGTAGTGGCCATCTGATGATCGCGAGTCGGTGGATTGTCGGCGAGTTGTCGGTGAAAGATAAAAGTTGGCCATCTCCACCGTCCCCGACAACAACACGACGACTCTGACGCCATGGTCACATTCTCCAATCAGATGGCAGAATGGCAACGACTGGGCAACGACCGACGACTCACCGTCTCTATGTACCAGGGCCTTTAAACTTAGCCTACTGAAGTGGCGGAAACAGTGGGTAAAAGTGTGAGATGTCGGTTCTTATAATGGACAATGGACAAAAGTGTCTGCACTGGCTCCAAGTGTTTCAGCTGTCATTCATGTGACAAAATCGTGAGGAAAGGGAGGGGATTAATCGTACGTCTGTTGCTGACTGTGAGTATCGCAGATCCCTATGCGTATGAGTTACACAATAATTAGGGCCGTACTAATGACTTCTATGTAAGGAATTATCTACCCTATGTATTTGCCCCCTTGGCCCTTGACCACCCTTTTTTTGTCCTTTTACCTCTCCATGGCCCCGCAATTAATTGTTGTGCATGTGTGTGGTGAAGAAGGCTGTGCTCCAAGTGTTATGCATATTTTTTTCAAATTATGTCAGAAGTCTGGTGATTATCATGATATTAACTAGGCCTATGAAAATTCTTTTAGTTTGGTGCCAAATTTGCGGAAAAAGTCCGCTGGGTAAATGTCAAGTTTAGCTTCTCATTGTGTATCTGTCGAACTATTGATTTTATACATATAGTTTATTGACGAAAAATGTTTAGCTAGTGATGTTCTAAGCAGTCCTACATAAAAAATATTTTGTTAGGATTTTTAGGTTAGTTTAGGTTAGGTCGTTAGGGTAGTTTACATTAGTTTCAGTTATATTAGGTTAGTTTAATTTAAATTAGGTTAGGTTAAGGCCATGCCTGGTAGTTTTGCAGTGATTTAGAAAATAATTTTTCCAAAATGAACTAATATCTCTATCACAAAATCGCTACGTTGTTTTGTCACTAATACATCAAAGTTTCTATCTGAATTTTTCCGTTGCAATGAACACAATGGATTTTTAGATTCTTGCACCCAAAGTATCACATATTTTAGCATGAAAATGAGCCAAAATGGCACAAAATATTTTTTTTTACTGGCAAACGACTCATTTTTTTAAAGCCTACGTATAACTGTGCATAGTATGACTTCACATGCTCTCAATTTTTTTCAACCCATTTGGTTGAAAACTTTTTGAGTTTTTTGCACCAATGTGAAAAAAACTACCGGGCATGGCCTTAAGTTAGGTAACCTAACCAGACCTAACCTTACATTAGGTTACTGGTAGGTAAAGTTAAGTGATCTAACTTAATCTAACCTAATATACCTTAAACTAACTTAAATTAACCTAATCTAACTTAAACTAACCTATGAACCTAACCTAACAAAAAATTTTTTACGTAGGACAGCTTTGAATGTCACTAGAAACATTTTTCGTTGGTAAACTATATGCCTAAAAATAGTAGGATATTTTGTCACTTGTCGCACTGTAGGAGGTCAGTGATGAACTGTAATTTACCAGTGGAGGAGTTGGCGACAGTGAAGGGGGGTTGGATGGTTAAGAGAGTGTGGTAGATAAATAAACGCTGAAAACGTAAAGTGATTTCTACGCTTTTTTTGAAGCCAATATGGATAACATACTCGATGACAATCCTAGAGAATGGTATTTGCCAACTTTATGAGTAAACCAGCTGGCCCTGCGAACTCGGTTCCGCCTTAGAGGCAATAAGTAAGCAGATTTTGTATTAAGTATTTTAATGATTCTTTATTTTTCGTGTCTTCCTACCCATGAACATGCTTTGTCGGGAAAGAGATTCGATAGTCTTGGTCGCGGCATTGTTTTATTATCAGGCGCATAAACAAACAACGCAGATGGTCTTCCTACCCGTGAACATGCTTTGTCGGTAAAGATAACACAAATTGCTGGTTATTGATTTCTGACAAAATTTTCAAACATACTTAACCATAGACAAAATTATGTTTAGCTGTCATTTTGTTATTCCATGTCATATGCGTTTTTGTTGTACCACGTTTTATAGTGACGGATAAAAGTATCCTATGTCCTTCTCCTGGTTCTAAGCTACCTCCCCACCAATTTTCAGCCAAATCAGTTCAGTCGTCCTTGAGTTATAAATAGTGTAACTAACATGACTTTCTTTTATCAGAATTACTAATCCATTACGCGTGATCTTTATAGATTAATGCATTTAGCCTTGGATTATGTACCATGCCCTCTTAAAGAGGGGATTGATCAAGTGTTTGAGGAAGCAGTAAATGCTTGCCACCAGTAGATTGTCCACTTAAGATGTTGTTTTTTAATTCTCAATTTATTTAAAAGTACATTAAATTTAATGGCTAATAGTACCACGCTTTGTTTGTGTTGGTATAACTTGAGAAAAACGTAAATAAATAGAATTTATTGTAGCTCGGCAAAGAGTGCCTCCATGTTGATGTCTGTGACATCATTGGACTCATTGATCTTTGAAAGAACTGTGCAATGGGAGTGCATGACTGGATTCATTGCATGTCTGCTTACTCTAACTCTAAAACAACTTATGTTTAGTTCATGAAATTGCGTTAATTCCCGTTGTTTGTGTGATAAGAATGAGTATGGCTGGGACTCCGAATAGTTGTGTGTATAGTAGCTCCGTTGTGCAGCAGTTCAGTTATATTTATTCCAAATACAATATCCATAGTAATGTAAATGAAAGGAAGATGCCACTAGGCTATCAGTATGTACAAAAGACTAACACAAGTACTCATGTTTTGGTACCTGACAGATACACACAAAAATATGACAACACATTACCGCGGAAGCGCGCAACGCAACGTTTCGCTGCTTAGAGCAGCTTCCTCGGGCGAAGAGACAGCCCGAGGAAGCTGCTCTAAGCAGCGAAACATTGCGTTGCGCGCTTCCGCGATAATGTGTAGTCCTATTTTTGTGTGTATCTGTCAAGTACCAAAACGTGAGTACTTGTGTTTCTTTTGTACATACTAATAGTCATAGTAAGTTATCACTCTGGAATTTGTATTAGACTGACCTAAACGCAAACCTATCACTTAAATGTTGCAAAGACCAGAGCTACTACCTTGTCGTCTTCACTTCTCTCAACTCCTTACTAAAATAATCTTTGTTATCAACCAAGATAATGTTCAACTGTGACAGTGTATGCATTGACAGCAGGCAAAGTTTAGGAGTTAGCTTTTAAGTAACCCGTTTCGTTAAATTTTCCCTGTTTTTTATGTCTGTATGGTTATGGAACCTCCTGTGCCTTATGGGCGGACAGCAAACATAAACAGCTGGCCAATTTTGTGGTATGAGTGTTAGCCAATAAGTAAGTGTTTTCAATGTTTACGGTGGCATTTGAAAATATGGTTTTTTCAAAGATCAGTCACGTAGTTTCATTCAAGCTGGTATAGCTACACGATTGCACTGGTGTAGTTACACCAGAAAGTGTTTCATTTGACAGGATGTGACGTCATGTTGCTACACCAGAGTTTCATTAAATCTGGTGTAACTGCACCAGTGTAACATTAGCTGAAAATATTACACCTGGTTTGGAGGTGTAGTGAAGTGAACAATCGCGCCAAGTTTAATACATTTTGTTTCATTTATGGAGATTAGGTTAATAAAGTATGTGTGAGATGAAGGTATTCACAATTCTTGTAGATGATAGTGGAATAACAATAGTGAAGGACAGAGTAATGTATGTTAGGGGTGAATTTTTGTGTGGTGGTTAACACATGGTAGTACATAGTATAACCGCAACACTTCACATTCCACGTTTAAGGTAAGCTTTTTTTATTGAATTTTGTATCTTGTAGAACTATTTTTTAAAACAGACTCTAATTCTTGGCTTACTTGTAAATTATTATCTATAAACTTGAAACTCCGGCGACAGCCGAATGTCATCATTCAGTTAAAAAGGAAATATTCTCACACATAAATATGCCAGTGTTAAAAACTACCCCTATGTGTTATAATTATAAGATTTAAATTAAATAAAATACATTTTTTAAAGAAGCCATTCCACATATGCCCGGTGTGTCTATGTGCGAACAGAAAATACACTTCAAAGGATGACTGAAGAGTAATTTCAAAGCATCACATTGATTAGAAATATCGTTTTGGAGCTCTTCAAAACGGCTAAAACAGCTTTTTTTTAGCTTGTTATATCTGAAAAACTACTCGTTGGATTTGTGTGAAATTACTCTAGGAGCATGTTATGGTCTTTGCTCAAAACTTTTCATCAATAAAAAGATGGGGTCACAACTGAAAGTCAGTGTCTTGCGGTAGAGGCTATACCGTGCCAGATGAGCCAGTCAACATTGCCCTTGGTGCCGTGACTCTCCCTAACACATGGCCAGTAGTCGGGCGCCTTAACTTTTGTAATAAGTATGAAGTGTTGAGGTTATGTTATTACCATGTGCTAATCACCGCACACACATTTCAAAATCATCCGAGACAAACTTATACAGTATTAATTTTAGTCTTTACTAGTGCCTTTACACTTTTATTTTAACTAACTTGTTTATTGGTCGATCCTTTGACAAATCTTTGTGCACGGGGTATGCATGCGGCACAAAATTCGCCAAAAGTCATTTCATTCGGCGGTGCTGGTGTGCCTGCACCAATTTTGAATGAAACACAGCTAATAACTTGAAAACCAAAATACACACGGAGTTATTACTTAACGTGGTTGTATTTGTGCGAAAATATTTAGGAAGTATCATGTAAATATTAAATAGTTTTTCTAGGTACCATTCTCATGCAAGTGAAATTATTGTGAATGTTTGGGAAACATTTTATTTATTGCATTAAGACTACAATAGGATGAGTTGATGGTGTCTCATTTTTCTGTAAGGTGTTGGATGCTATGTTATATCAGTACTCAGCTGGTGGGCCTAGTTAGTTTGACAGGCAATAGATAATGCAGCATTCTCTGCTGTTGTGTTGTGCCTTGTACATACATGTCAACACATGTTTAGGAACAAATTTTAATATATACTTCATGGATTTAGCATACGTTAAGTACACACACACACACTCCTTTTTTTATATATTTTTCAAGTTATTCTCATTAAGGGGTGGCTCGAATTTATTGTGCATGGGTAATTACATGTAAATTAATTTTCTTGAACTACATTCTTTTGGCGACGCATTCACTTGATAAAATCTTCCAGATTTCTCGTACAACAAAAATACTCCATTTAGCATTGTCTTCATTATTGAACATGTTCTCAAGTACCTTGCATAAGATTCATTTGTGTAAATGTGTGGGAGCCTGTTTTTTTCCCCCCAATTTTATTTCCTGCTCCAATGCAGGGTAGAACTGAGCGGATCGGGTGAAAAGATGACTTGAATATTTATATTTTTTTGTGGTCTGGTAGACTTTGCGTACACAATTATTTATGTGAGGCAGACAATTATATCCACAAACAGGAAAATATACCACAGTACGGTAACATAAAACACTTATTTTTTCAAGTTTATGTAATCTGTTTTGAATTTTAAGATCTGCAGAAGCCAGAAAAATGTAATGTTTCAATGTGGTATTGCAAAGTAATATTTGATATCAAATTGTAAAATTAAACCCAACAATTCTTTTCCATATTATGATACCAGTTTAAAATGATATATTTTTCAAGTGCTAGCATACTGAAAATTAAATTCAGATATTTATTCACAATACCTGTTGGCTGCTGTACAAATGTATTAAGGTAGTAAAAAATAATGCCTTCATTTTTTTCTGTAAGCAAGTATGGAAATAATTTGTATGGTGTTCACAAATATATCATTGCTTGTTTTGTTGGAATCACAAATCAATTGATATTACAAAGAACCATGTTCGCTTTGACAGTTTGTACTTAGCAATAAAGGAAAAGTAGCACACAATTTATTTTGACCTTATCAACTTACCTTATACCACCCCTATTATCAATTGTAGGCTGGCCCTAATTATTTCCGGTACCATTACAGTGGATCCTCATCACTGCAAACCTGACTGGACCTAAATTTTACCAGTTTGTAATAATGAGGTTCGTATTTATTAACACGTGTTTACAAAAATTCAAAATGTTATGTAAATATATTTTTAAGGATGTTTAGTCCCAAAATACATGCTTTCTTACTACCATCATGACTTCTTTTAACCACCGAATGTGACATTACAATGTTTTATGTAAAGGGGAAAGTCTTTTTACTGAACACTTAAAATATTTAACTCCCCATCTTATTCCTAGGATAAAGAAATCCGTTTTGTATTAATGAGAACTTTGTTTTAAGAAGTTTTGTATTAACGAGGTTCCACTGTATTCCCAAATGTGATGTTGCTCCTAATTTTATTCACTTACACAACCCAACAGTAACGTTTTGTAAAATATAATTCAGTAGACTACGGTAAAGTTAAAATAACAGAATTACCATATTACTAATGGACACTGTACACATACTAAATAACCATCCACTAATTTGTGTAGCACTATTTTACATAGATATATTAAAGATTTCTGTGCTCGATCACAGTCTATTCAATCAATTGTTTCGTGGATGTAGTTGACCACTAGCTCACAAGCTAGAGGTACATGTAAAGTTGCAGGACTGTATACTAATTTATATTGTTAGTTTACCTATCTAACACAGCCATCCTTGGTGTCAGCGCGTGTACATTTTTTTGTAACTAACCTACCATAATTTTTACATGTTGAGTATTTCTGATGAATTTTTGTTTTGTGAAACCAGTTTGCTACAAGTCGACCATCAGCAGAAAATACATAAAGTAACGTACCCTTGTATAACACATTTGTTGTATCGTAAACACCTATGTACTACACGCACCCATGTAAGACCCGCACCCCCATTTTCAAATTCAAATCTGGAAAACAAATTTTTTTTTATGATCCTAAAATACTACTACTTGCTTTAAAAAACGGTGGAATTGATACGGCTACGTTGGGTTTGGCTGGCCGCAATTCAAAACAATGACCAACAAACTTCACAATACATCACAAGAAAACAACAGTGTTGATATTCAGGCAAATAAATTCTACTCACCTATTTATTTACAAATGGCATCTTAAACACGTAGAAAATATGTTGGAGGAAGAAAAGGTGATACAGTCTGTACCCTAAACATCGTCGTCATCGACAACTCCAGACTCGTCACTGCCGCCACCGTCTGCAGGGCTGTCCTAGTTATCCCAGGTGTTGTCTTCACTCCCATCTAGGGTGATGGTGATGCAGCATTTGCGGAAGCTCTTGACAACAAGCTCTTCTGGGATAAGTTCCCATGCTGTCTTGACCCACTCGCAAATCTGCGCCAAAGGTGGTTTCTTGAGCCTGCCTGTCGGGGTGTAGGTGTGCTTCGCTGTGGCCGTCCACTCTGTATACAGACGTTTCAAATGGACTTTGAAAGGTCTGTTCATGCAAACATCCAAGGGCTGGAGCATCGATGTTATGCCGCCTGGGACAATGACCTGGTCGGTGTTGCCTTCCTTAATACGTTTTTTTAAGTTTTCGGTCAGGTGCCCTCTGAAGCTGTCCATGACGAGCATGCTTCTTTTTCTTAGAAGGGCTCTAGGGTGACGTCCCCACACACACTTTAGCCAGTCCGTGACAAATTGGTTGTCAATCTACCCTTTCTCCTGCGCCCTAATAAAAATACCTGATGGCAACTTTTCGTTTTTCGGGATGGTTTTGCGCTTGAAGATGACATAGGGTGGCAGTTTTCTTCCGTCTGCTAATATCGTCAACATGACTGCATCTCTGCTTCTCATTGCCACCTGTGCGCACAGTAACTGATTTCGCGCCAGTAGCATTGACTGTTGTGTCACTGGGCATTTCAAAATAGACTGGTGTTTTGTCAGCATTGCCCATCTGCCCCATGAGGTAGAAATGCTGCTGCCGTAACCGTATCACGTGCCGCTGATAAGCTAAAATCTTATCGTTGTAGGCCTCTGGAAGTCGCACACAAACACTGGTTTTTCATTGTATGGATAAACCATTTCTTTTATAAAAACGGTAAATCCAATTCGCACTAGCTTTAAATTCTTGATTTACACCCAATTCCAGTGCAATATTCAAAGCCTGCATCTGGCACAGATGGGTTCCTGCGTGTTGATTCTTAAATTATAAACTGCATTTCCTCCTGAATAGTCTGTACCTGGTTCATTAACAGAATGTCAACAGTTTCACATGCAAAATATTCTATATTAAAGATTATCTAAAATGAATGTGGACGCAATAATGTAGGAGTGGCAAGATGACATGTCTAAAAAGTTTGTGAATTATCTGTAGACAAAAGTCTTACGTGTGATTTAGAACTAAGAATATTGTCAGTCTCATATCAGCTTCAATACGATGCACGACTAAAGAAATATTTTGAAAAATACATAAAAGTATATAAAGACTGTCAATTTAGAAAACCTAATATTTCATGTTTTGTTTTAACATACATACATACAGTGCACAGTTCATTTTAAGTTATTCCTAAATTTTTTTATAAGGTTTTAGCTGCAGGACATTACTTATTCGTGACTAATCTGCGACTTTTCCTTGGCTTAAACTAATTACGCATGCACAGTATGCTCAGTCCTACGGGTGGTTGCACACATAACGTATTTTACCGCTTGCTGGCCGAATATAGTTTTTCATAAAAAGAGAAAAAACAGTCGAACCATACAGAACATAAAACTTTGTATGTAGCAGCAGGAATATTCTAATAACTCACTAGCATTTTAAAAACCTAAATGGTCCAAAATAACAAATTTGTGATTTTTAAAGCATTATAATAGAAGTAATTTTTTAGTATAGTATTACGATACAGATTCTGTAGTTTCAGACGTTAAGGCGTCGGACCATCAATTATTTTATTTGGGTTCAAATCCAGGTCACTCCAAATTTATATTTGCTTTTTTTTTATATTATGTTGCACAGTAAGGTAAAAATTAAATTAATGTTCATTTCTATAAAAGTATTTTCTAAGCATAAAAAAAACTCCAAAATAAAAATATTTTGGCATGAATTGCAGTCATTATTTAAGAAAGCCTAGTCTGGTTTGCGGAATTGAATGACTTCACTTTTTTGTTTTTATGTAATGCTCAAAAATCAAAAGAATATTGAAAGTACGATCAATAGGCCTACTTAGAAAATATGCAATTGTAAACCAGCCTACTTAGAAAATATGTAATTGTTATTGATTTAAATGCATAATTATGAGATACAATACATTTAACTTAAATTCAGAAGTTTTGACTATGTTGTCATTTACAATCATTCCAATATTAATTTTTGCTAGTAAAATAAAACAAATTTGGTTTTTATTTTTACATGAAGTACTGGTTGCATTTAATGTGAGTTACATCATGTTAAAAAAATGTTTAGTAATAAATATGTTTGTGATGTATTTACCTACAGAAAAAATTATTTGAAATGTAGGATGTTTCAAAATAATACTATAAATAGGCCTGCAGTGTGTAAGTTTTCAAATTTGTAAAATTATCTCCATTCTCATGCTGTTGTAATTAAATATTTCGTTAAATATATAGAAACAAATTACAGATTCGTGAAAGTCTAATTCAAAAAGTTGTTTATACGATAGAAAATCTGCTCACTGGTTTTGTGCATAGAGGCGATAGGAAATTTAATAGCCGCTCTTAAAGTAATTTTTGTTTTTTGGTCCTTTGTTAAGAGGAAAATCTCAAGGTAGGTGACCACATTTAAATATATTTTGTTTTATTTTTAAAGTAATCACACTGGTACACTAATCTGCGAATTATATGTTCAATCATTGAGAAGGTACAAGCTTAACTAATAAGACTACTTTCCTCAATATGGGTGCAAATAAACAAAAAAAAAATCACTTTGATCAAGTAGATACAAATATATGACAATGTATCTTTATTCATGAGATTCTACTTTCTAACATAGTGAACATTTTTGAAAAATAAAAGTTTCATAATTAATTTTTTTTAAGTCTGCACAGTTGTTACAGAAAACATAATGTGATCGTGGTGTGAAATTTGGGAAATTAAAGGGAGTTCTTTATGTTATAAACACTGAATCGTCAAATAGTGTTAAATTCACAATTCCCTTCTTAGTTTTGTGGGACAGAGTGTTGATTAACGTGGCAATAGCTTATGTAAAATATGTCAAAACATGTTTCCAAATTTATCTATAGAGTGAATTATAGTGGTAGTAATGTTAATCTGAAAATAACCACAAAATGTAATTTCTTAAAATGTTAAGCATAATAACACTCTGAATAGTATCAAAATAATTAAAGATAAAGTAGTTTATTTTATTAAAAGAAGAAATACAGGGTGTCCACACCGAAATGCCCTAATTTCAACGAGTTCGCATTGCCACAAAAATACAGATATGGAAATGGTGCTAGCTTATATAGCACGGTAGAGGTTCCAGGTTTCATGAAAAAAATCACACCACTTCCACATGAGCTCCTTTAGTGACAAGGAGGATATTAAGCCGGTACTCAAGTTCCGTCCACGTCCGCGCCAACATGTCTGGCATGATGGCAGCAATAGACTCCACAATCCGAGCACGTAGATCCCGAAGGTCTTGTACTGCAGTGGCATACACCCTGTCCTTCACATAGCCCCACAGAAAAAATCCAAGGGCGTAATGTCAGGGGAACGTGGAGGCCACTGAACGGGACCATCTCGTCCAAGCCAATGACCAGGAAATGTGGCGTCAAGAGCACGACGCACATCGAGCGACCAGTGGGGCGGAGCACCATCTTGTTAAAACCACAGATGTGGTTGGAGGTGTTCAACCTGGGGAAATGCATACTGCTCCAACATGTCCAGATACTTTGTCCCGGCGACTGTCTTCTCTGCGAAAAAGAATGGTCCGATGACCATATCGCACATGATGCCACACCAAACGTTAACCTTTGCGCTATCTCGCAAATTTTCAATTGTGGAATGTGGGTACTCCGACCCCCAAATGCGAACGTTGTGCCTATTGACGGTTCCCGAGATGTGGAATGTCGCCTCGTCGGAAAACATGATGCGTGACAGAAAAGCAGGTTCCTGGTCGCATCTGTCTAGCATATCACATGCAAAGGCGTATCGTTGGGGGTTGTCGTCTGGTTTCAGGGCCTGCACAATCTGAACCTTGTATGCATACAGGTGCAGCTGCTTTCTGAGTACCTTATGGACAGTCGTCCGCGGCATTTGAAGTTCTCGCGAAGCTTGGCGAATTGATTTTCTTGGACTTCGTTGAAATGCTTCACGGACATTTTCGACCTGTTCATCAGAGACCCGCCGACCTCCTCCATGTCTTTTCTCTACGTTTCCAGTGTTCAGAAACTGTGCATGCCACGACTTTATCCTCTTGGCATCAGGTGCAGCTTTGTTGTAAACACGTCGAAATTCCCGTTGCACTTTAATTATGGACTTGAACTCGGCGTACCACGAAACAGTTTGAGCCTTTTCCTGTACAGACACCATTTTGTTGTCGGGAAGTCACCAACACCACAATGCTTCACTTTACGGTTCTGCAATATTCAGGCACAAATTTGGTACCTTCAAGGACCCAATGAACATGTCAGATCTGCAACAAACATAATATTTCTATTTTTACATGACCACTCAAATTAGGGCATTTCGGTATGGACATCCTGTATTTTGAAGTTGATTTTAAACAATAATTTATTTTACGGAAACTTTAAAATTAAATTTTTTATTTACTTTTTCATAAACTTCTCTTAAGTTTTCAGATACGTGGTTAGTGTAGTTCCCCTTTGGATCAAGAAAATGCTCTTATTGCCAGCGTTTTGATGATATAAACGTATGGCCTCGAACGCGCAAAGGACGTTCACCCAAACTGGCACTCAAATAATATGCCTTAAATTTGTTTGTACTTTGTGCAAGAGATGGCCATTTAATTTGTAATACTTAAATTTATAAAGTTATATAGTAATGTGTAATTATATTACTATATTTATTACTAGTTCAAGTTTAAAACAAATTAATTAGTAAGACATTACATTTTAAATTTCAACAATAAACGTGTTTTTGTCGTGTTGAAATTAACTACCTACTACTTGTTCTGTAAAAAAAACTCTGCCCAGCGTCGCTTTGATTTGTTTATATCCTCACACGGGACGGCAAATAATAATCAGTGACTTATCTGATACCATCTCAGGATGCATTACGTCTACGCCGTTGCTTTTCTGGTAGCACTTATGCAGTACCGCATGTTTAATAATACCGGCCTAATACATGCTCGTTTACATGTTCAATTACAATTAAGAAGAAAACCACAGACGTAAACCTTAAAATTAATTTCCAATTATACTCTAGCAGCAGTACAGACATTCAGCAGATGAAAATTAACACTTGATGTTTAAAAATAATTAATATTTAAAACAAAATCTGGCAGTCATAAAAATTCCAGAATATCTGTAGTTTTATATAATTCGACAATTATCATAGCTAAATACAGGCTAATTTGACAATTATGTAGACCTATATTCTATTCTGATACTTACGTGTTTGTGATAAAAGTAATGTATTTTTATTGAACACTGTTTTGAGTGCACTTCTTTAGCAATGAAACATGCTCACTAACTCTCAGTGAAAACGTGAACTCTTATGTCAGTGATGGCCAGGGTTGTACAAATGTGGGATGCTATACTCTGTCCACTCTAAGTTGCAGCAGAAATAAACATTGCAAATGCAATAAATCAAAGCAGTTGAATTGTATCTTGATTCCTCACATTGTGATAGTGCCGTTAACACAGTTACCTGGTATTTTTCAACACTTCAAATTAAAGTTATGCTGTGCAAACATTTTATTGTCATTCGCTTGAATGAATTAGCTGCAACCTTAGAATGGATAGAGTATAGATCACCATGATGCCTAACTTTTCCATGCTGATTATTAAACTTCTTTAAGGTAAAACCTTACAGATTTGTTTGGTTGAAATTAAAAGCGTGGTATTTAAAAATAGTAATACTAAGTTTTATTACTAGTTATGTATTGTGGGTACGGAAGCGTCTAAGGCTATGTATATATTGTTAATAAAATGTGTATATTTATTTTGTCCTGTACACACATTGGGAGTGACGACCTGAATACTTAATAGTGAAATTTTAATAATTTTAATTACTGATATAAGCACCATAAACTGTTAAGTGTATTTACTATTGCCATTTAGAGTTCAAGTAGGATCAAACACAAAGAAATTGAACATGTTTTATTTTTCACTTAGATTTAGTGTCTGGCTTCTAAAATGTCAGATTTCGTAAAGGCCTGCTGATCACAGATAGGCAGTAAGCTAATGTGTTCCGGATGGTTGATAATATTAATGGGAAACCTTAATAATATAAAATGCAAACATGTAGATTAATTTTGACTTTGATTCAGGAATAGAGTAGGAAGTGGCTCTTCAGGATAATGTGAGTAGCCTTAAGAAATCACTGACTGTTACAATATAAAAAATTCCACATTAACAATTGTGATTCTTATTGTATAGTATTTTGCAGCAAATTTCTGGATATAGGCCATTCGGAATAAAGTGAGCACTAAAGATTTAACATTTGAAAAAAATCACTAGCCGTTACTGCATATACATCACCACTAACAAGAGTTACTTTACTGCTTGTATGGTTGGTAGCGATTTATTGTACGTAGTTCCGTGTATTTTCCTATTTGAATACAACATTAGTGAAAGAACATATGACGAACTCGACCTGT
>PNEQ01070099.1:0-18600 GCA_003012365.1 Medauroidea extradentata | reverse complement strand
TAATTTTACTTCAGTATACTTCCTGTCTCCTAGTTTTTTTTTCTTCACAGGTGTTTCATCTAAACACAATAAACTTTTGTTCAGTGCTTCTAAAGCTTCATTTTTTTCTGGGCTGCATAGTTTGTGTACTGTCTCCACATTATCTGAATCATCTCTCCCAGCTACAAACTTTGTTTCATCCTGCCTTATGGAAGCCAATGGGTCATTCCATGTCAAATCAACCAATATAAATATGATTTTGATTTTTCATCTCTAAGATATTAATGAAATTTGGCAATTAATTTGAACCCATGATGAGATTTAATAATATATTTTTTTTAGAATTTTTAAAATACTATTTTGAGCCTTTTAAAAAACCAAATTTTTTTAAAAAATAAATGGTAGATACTTATACAAATGCCACTAGCTCAGCTCCTAATTGAGTTACAGATGTGCTTGATAGCTTGTTTAAAAGCTCTTGAAATGGGCTTTAATTTGACATGTCACATGATGTTGGCACATTAAAAAAAGTTTTTTTAATAAAAAAATTAATTTTAATAACAAAAATATAAAAAAAGTAGTTTTTTTAAAAATGGGAAAAAATTATATTTTATGTATCAGACTTTAAATAGTACATCCTGAAAGTTATAGAGTGGGATCAAAAGTAATTAATTGTTAATATAAACTGTTCATAATATTAATAATTTTATATCACTCACACAATGGAGGCAAAAGTGCAGTTATACTGTAACAATTGACATGGTGTTGACTTCATTATGTCTACATATCTATGGTGTTATTCCTGACAGCCATCTAGAAGGTTTACATGTTGTTGTTATTTTTTTTCAAAATTGAATAGATAGGGCCACGATTTTGTCGCGAAAAGATTTTTGCCCCACTTTGTTTCAGTGACTCACGTGCACATTGGCAGTTCTGTTTCAAGGTTATAGGCAGCGTGTCTTTGTTCAGACACGTTTCTCATTTTACTGCACCAATCAGAATAAGATTTTTGTGAGTCTGTAAGTCTATAATTTGCCAAGACCAGTGAGAGTAAAATCACCCAACCACAGACGATGTAGCAGAGCTGCAGGTGTGCACATGACGCATCGAAACCAAATGTTGCAAAAATCTTTTCGCCATAAAATCGTGGCTCTATGAATAGAGTTTCTGGATCAGTTTTTGTGCAGGAAGGACTGTGTAATCTTAAACAATTTTTGTTAAATTCTGTCTTTATACCTGATGCACGAGAAGAATATTATTTAAATGTGATATTACTCAAGAAATACTATTTTGAAGGTTAAGGATGTCCTCTATATTAAACATAAATCAAAAACTCTTTTGCTGCAATCCTTTGAAGAAATTAGGACACAACTACATGAAAAAGGGAATAAGAGTTGTAAGTAAAAACCTTCTTGAAAAAGTAGCTTCATTGAACTCTGGGGATAAAATTTGCGATTGTTGTCGGAAAGAGCTGTAGTAGAGAATGTCGTGACGAAAAAAAGACTATACTTCTGTCGAAAACTTTGCAGCGAGGAAAATATTGAAAATTGAAAATGGTCGAGCACTATTGCCGTGCCTTATTGTACTTTGTGAGAGACAAACTTTACGACAGACTAATAAGCAAAATTCCTGCCATTCGTCACCAACTAAGTCGTCGTTAAATCTCTCGATTGAAGAGATTGTGTTAGAGGGAAGTATTTGGCATGGTCAGTCGATACAAGTAGTAATGAGATTGACATAACAAGGCAGACCGAACACTGCTTTGAGCATGCGACTTGTGTTCCAATGAGTGTACATTTGGTGTTCATGCTTCTGTAAGCAGCTGCATCAATTATGCAATTAAATTGTATATGTGCAAACATGTTCATGCGAACAAAAGATACATAGGACTATACGAAAATCTGGCAGAAGAGAATAAATTTGGTCATAGAAGAAATTCCCTATTTGAATAAACAAGATGCGATTTATTTATTTTATACATGACATATTCAGCCAAAGGCCATTTTACAAATGTACGTGTTTTACAAACTAAACACTATGATTAGGTATAAGCCACATGTGGATGGAAACAAGAAACATAGCAGTGAGAGCGGGTATGTGCAAATCAAGGTTACGAACACAGCCATCATGTAAGCGCCTAGACGTAAGTTGCGTCACCTTGCTGTGCTCATTCAAGTACCGTTACTTGTAGGATTACGTTAATGATGCCGGCTGTCCATAGGTACTTCTGAAATTCCATCTTATTTTCTTCCCGCAAAAGTCTTTTAGTGGTCGGTACATGTGGTTCGACCTATTAACATGGTGATATTACTATCTGTGTAAAGAAATTACAGTTTCACCAGTGTTGGTAATATAATTGCAAGGAAACATATTAAAACCAATTTCATGTGTAATTTTTCAAAATAATATTTTAATATTGCATTAAATCGCAACTATGCTTGGTAATTCGCTGCAGCTTTATTTTAGGTAAGTCAGCTGGTGCTTGGGTTCAGTAATGAACATTGTTTTTTTTAAAGGTTTTTCTTAAAAGTATTTTATAATGAACATACACAGCTATCACAGCTGCGCGTGCCGCCTAGGATTCGCAAACATGATTTGACGAGCATTTCGACATTGCTATCACAGACACGTAAATTGAAAATATTGTGGGAATTTCCGTACGCAGGAAAAGAAGACGATCACAAACAAGAACCAACTGTTAATCAGAACATTTATAATGACAAGCTCAAAATGTATTCTTTCAACTTATTTTCCTGAGCGACGCTGTCATATGCGATTGTAATTGTTTTGTTTCATCATGTATGTTCTAAAACTATACTATACACATTTTTGTTTATATGTATGTTGCCCTTGTATGTATGTGCGCAATGCACTGTATAATGTCCATCGTATTAACTTCGATAGCATAACATTTGTGACGTTTCGCTCTAGTATAAGTACCTGAGCTCCACTCGTCACAAATGTAGCACACCAGTCCTCCTAGACCAGTGTACTAGCTCGGGGATAACCCAGTCCAAACAAGCAAGGTTATATGCTGGAACATATCTCTTGATCGGTGGTCACGTACTCCAGAATTTATTAGTAATAATTTGGTAGGTTATGTCATACTGTAGACCAAATTTTGAATTTCCACTGTCACCGTCAGAATTTTAAAGAAAAGGTTCGTCCGGAAATAATACTATTTTCCACTATTTCTGGTTTATTATATTACTGTTTACATTGGCACGAAATACATTATCCCAGTCTTGGCACAGTAGATTCGATTCACAGAAAGCTATAAGCAGAAACACAACATCTCCATATCAGGCATTTAAAATAGGCAAGAAATTTGCACACGGTGTATACACACGCGGCAAAGAAGGAGTAGCCATCCTGGCTCTCTGCACCTAGCGGCCTACATGCACGGGCGAAAACGAATTTGGTAGGTTTAAAGATTGTCCAAAAGAAGGTTAAAGAAGAGAGACCGCGGTGCTACCCGTGCATGTTAAGTTTTTCACTCCTGAACTTCACTTCATCAAGTATTCTTGGGCCGCAGCCCCGCGCACGTCCGCTCTGGATCGCGTCACGACTTATTCTTCAACATGGCGGAGGCAAACATTCCAGAACGAAGGGCGAAGGGGCGCCACACACTGTGCTCTCATTGGCTGGTTCTCAGTGGCGTGACCTTCGTCATTCGTTCCATGATCTAGAACCCTCTAGGGCACAATTATCAACTACACATTGGATAAACAAACGGCGCCAAAACTCCCGGGGAAAAAACTAGAACACATAAAGAAAACAAAGCTATTGCCTCCTACCAAGGCCACCTGGCCATAACTATAAACATTACACCCTAACTAGAACATTCAGGAAAAAATGACTGTGTCTCTGCTCTTCCTTTCCGAAACCGAGACCATTGAAAATAATCTTACAAATTTAAACGTATTTGAAAATTACGATCACATAAGACATTAATTCACGAAATAAAATAAAACCCCCTGTCTTGCAACGCTACACATTGACAGAGACAACATAGCCTTCCCATTACAAGCTAAACAATTATTTTGGACATACGCCATTGCAGAAAATAGTGTGTCACAGAAAACCAGTGTAAACACACAAACAGACAAGTAATCAAATAAAAGGACTTTGTTTGTAAATGAATTCCTGTTGTGTAGTAATCTGAGTTCTCTATTTTTCCTTAGTTTAATTTTTGGTTCTTGGGTTCTCGTTTGAGTTCATTTATTTTCTTGTAACTCATTGACTCAATTCCTTGTGGAATTGTGTATGTTTACTTGTGTTTGCCATTTGCAAACAGTCCTTTTGTTTGTTTACTTATCTATTTGTTTGTGTGTGTTCTGTGGTTTTCTCTGACACACAGTTTGCTGCAATGACATATGTCCATAATACTTCTTTAGGTTGTAACTGGTCCTAATTGCAAGAATATTTTAAAAGAAACAGCATCTTTGCAATAGTCTGACAAGGCACTAAATAAATAAGTGACTTGTTTTCTAAAGCTACCATCATGGCAATTGTAGTAAATTTGACGTGGACACAACAAATAAAACTGCCCCGATTTCTCTTGAAGTTTGACATGTTTTATCTTTTATCTTCTCAGTATATTTTACTAAGAAACATGGATTGTGTAGTGTATAGTTTTGTTTGCGCACAGCAATTAAGCGCCTGGAATGGTAATTATATGCGAAGAATAGGGCAGGATGGTGTTAGCTGACATTATTTTCTCAATATCGTAGTATCTCGTGACATACATGTTTAATTTTCTTTAGTACTGTCGCGATATCTTGGTGGTCAAACTAAAAGCCTTCTATTTGGATTGTACCTAGCAGTTCTCATGTTGGAAAGATGACAGACGATGTCTTTGTGTCTTGGGCATATGACTAGTCTTGGGCTGTCCTTCACCCTCAGAGTCGCATTTTGTCGCCACTGCCTACACCACCTTCCTCCGTCGGTCATTGTGTTATAAGTGGCCTTTGTGTTCACAGTTTTTTGTTCCTATTAACAGTTATCGAAAACATGAAAACATTTCCGTAGGTTTATACACTAAACAAATGCACTGTTGTTTTATATAACGTGTGCGTGTGTGTGTATATATATATATATATATGTATGTGTAATATATATGTTTTGTATGTGTATGTGTAGCATTCATTTATGAGCCAGTGACTCATTAAAACGGCGATGTCACAGCATAATTCATGTCGGTCACTAGCGAATTAAAATCTGATAAGTATGCCTTCTGCACAAGGAAACAAACCCACCACAGCCGAGTAAACAATATGCTAGTTGAATAATGTTTGTTGCCCCAATTAACTAACACTGTTGTTTGTATTAAAAAAATAAAACATCAAGATAAAGCAATAGTCACGGTAAAGAAGTTCATAAAAAATATTTTACATAATCGAAAGCTCACTTGAACTTAGTGGTTTGAGGTGAGGATAAAGTGGCGACCTAACATAAAGGTCGAGTTTTCTCAGAAAATACACTTTCCTCCAAATGAAATAATACCAGGTAACACTGCCAGAAAACGAGCTCGAATCACTTTGGAGTAAACTAGTATGGACCTCTCAGTACATGACAACACTTCATGTAAGTAACAATTTCATTTAGCACACTTTATCTTGGTGGTTTCACAAGAACATTGCATGACTACAAAAATTCTTTTCTTGCGTTTTGTTCTAGTTAACAGTAAAAACTGAACCAAACAATTTAAGTCATTTTAGAGTGAGTCAACACTACTAAAAAAAAAGAATAATATTAAATACTTGCGACAGGGCTGTAAAGTCATTATATGCGTGGTTTGAAAGGAACATGTTGTTTGAGGTGATTGCAAAGTTCATGTTACATCTGGTCATCTAGTGACGACCCTTGAAAAGCTACCTCTAAAGATAGCAGCTCTTACTACAGCAAAAAATGAGGATTTTCGCAACAGTGAAGGCTTACGTTATTATAAATATGAATAACTTAACCAAATTGTATTTACAGTGTTACAACTAGTTTCCAAAATATTTTCTGTGAAAGTATGTAACAATAAAACTAAATAATTGGGTATTACGCGTCCACATCAGAAGGCCGCGCTGATGAGTGACAGTGCAAGTTTCGGGTTTCCAACGCTCTATCAAATTGACGCACGGAACTTGGAGCGTTTGTTCTTCATAATTTGTCCGATTCCATCGCTGATCTATCTGTAAGAGTTGTTGAAAAATGTTATTTATCTGTAGTCCGGGATCCAAACATCCAACATACATGGAGTAAAATGGAAGTGGGTTAGACAACTGTAGTACAAGCCATCCACGGGCATATCTTCTCATCACATATACGTACATTCTTGCTAATATACCATATTGCTTATTATAGATCACAGTAATACGGTATAACATTGCTGGTGCTTAGTTCACCAATATGCTGTGTAGGTATCCCAAAAACCCTTATACCAGGAGACTGGTAAAATGGCTCACGCCTAACCACGAAACTGATGTCAACCGTTAAATCAAATTTTATTTGTAATGGAAATAAAGGGCATCTGAAGCACGTCCTGGTTATTTTATTTTGTACTTGATCCTTCCTACCTCTGTCTGACTACCAACACACACATTTTACATTAGCTTCCTGCGCGCTTATTATACCAACACAATGCTGTTACATGTGCAAACAGAGTTAGCGTTGAGTTTACTTCGAAAGCGATTATGTATGTCCAAGCTACTTTCGCGCTCACAAGCTTTGAAGAAAAGATGATGCAAATAACTAAAGGAAATTTGTGGCGCAAAGTCGAGACATATGTGCTTCACTCAAGAATTGTTTTCAGTAACGAAGTTAAACATTCGCTATAGAACATGATAGCCGAATGATTGTACAATATATAAAACCGGCCAAAATATGTAAACTTTGTCGAAAATTACGTTTATTATATTTTCACATGTTCTGAAATAACAGAGGCTAGGCCACAACCTAAATTGATTGATTGTGTACGAGCCATCCAGCATGTAGTATTTTAGGTGTATGTTTATAAACCTACATTTATCACAGTTGTAAACAGAACATCTTGTACAAGAAATTAGTTCCTATTCAGAAAAAAAAGAGTCTGTATTTTTATTTTCGTTGAACCCTTTAAAGACAATTTACTCATTCCTCACTGTTTAAGACTGAAAACTGTGAAGGTAAATCAATTATGAAACTAGTAAATGACTAAGTAAAAGTGTCTGTATTTTGTTGAAATTGTCTCTTTAATTCATTAGGATGACAGCTCAAGTAAAAGTGACTCCAGCAGCCTGCGATATTTCATCGCTCTATTAGGAAAATGGTGCGACAGAAACATGTCGCTAACGGCTAGTATCGTGCGTGATGCGTCACGCTATTGAAATTCAAGTGAAAGATAAATTAACGTGAATTTTTTGTCAGACACCACTAGCATGTTTGTACAAACTTTATACAGGGAACTTTGTTTTGTAGCATAGGAAAAAAAGGCAAGGCATAATTTGGTGAATGCATTAGTAATTATTTACCACAAATGTCGTGAACTCATGATTTTGTAAAATTTTGCCGCAACTACAATTTGTTTGCTACATTACTGGAGACATAAAATATGCCCAATTTATAGAAAGCATTTCTTTCATCCGATTTTCTTTTCGCAGGGCACTAAAAAATGTGTACAGAACCAGGCTAGAATATCACAACTTTTTATAACATAATAAATATGGAAAAAAAAAAATTTCTTCCGCGAGTCATTCAGCTTCATTATTCGATAATGCCACCACAATGAAAGGTAGAGAACTTTGCAAAGCCTTTACTAGAGGCTGATGTAACGTGATCATGATCCACTGTACAGTGCGGGTACCAGTATGCGAGACTTGTTTCTTGGCAGTTACAATGTACTGTGTTGGTGTACTGCTCAGTTGTAAACAAAGCACTCATGTTTGGCAGGTGAGGTAGAGTAGAAGATACTCGCTTCGCAGGGAGTTGTGAGACATGTGTGTCATAATCCTCCCGTCCCCCTCCCTTTCTGACATTCCAACCTTTTCATCAATCTGTTGTGACACGCAGGTGTCCCCTCCCCCTTCTTCTCCACCAGACATTCCTGTCCTCTTCGCCGTACACAACAAGTCATAATCTGCTCTCCTATTCATTCATATTTGATGTTCTTCAAGTAGTTCCAACTTATGCCACTCAACTTGGACCGCGGCACCTTCTAATAAAGATTATGAAAATTCATGTTTTTCCATAATTATAGGCTTATTTTGATTGCTGTTGTCAATTTTATTAATTTACGATAAATAAGGTTGTGATATCTTAATTTGTATGCAAAAAAGTTTGTGTCCTACGCAGATTTCAGGTTTAAAATCAATATAACCGAATCTGAAGCCCTAATTTGTAGTTTACCTAATAGATTTTAATCAAATTAACTTTTTAATGCATTTCTAATATGTTTATGAGTATTGTGTAACTTTCAGTTGTAGGAACTAGATTAAAAATATGTTTGTTGAAGTATTTTTTAATGTAATATGTTTGTAGTGCATCTAGACTGGAAATCCACTGACACTTATGTCAGAAATTCAAATTTTCATTGTTTGTTAATTTATTTATACATAAAATAACTATGTTGCAGAGGTTTAATTTAACCTGTAATAAACTACATACATTCCCCTTTTGTATAAAACTTGAATCAATCATTTCGGATTATTCTGGCAGTTCCTGGAGCAATTTTTATGGAGCTATGCATTTCCTGTATTAATGGTTGCAGATTTATAAGAAATTTGACTCTACTTGTACCTTAAGGTTCACTCATGTATGAAATTACTTACAGGTGCCATAAAACGAAACTGATGTTTTCCTTCAATTGTTATGTATATACACAACTTTGGCTTCTCTTTTTTCTCAGTATTTTCTCATACTTTTTCCCCTTTAGAAACAACAACACTTTGCATCAAAATAACATTATGAATGACAGTCCTTATTGGCTAGTTGGAAACTGAACGAAGATACTTATCTCTACTAAAAAATACAGTAATTGTTACTGGAGTAAGGCGTTTCCTTTTTTTCTATATAAAGTTCAGTGAAAATGATTGACTATTGTATGTAATACAACTGATGTAGAAATGATTTGTTGTAAATTAATTGTGTTTTGAGTTTCAGTACGTAAATATCTGAATTAATATTTGTTTGTAGTTGGTCCTAGTAGTATGTTACTAAGAAAGTTTTTGTTTAAAATGTTGCAGAGTTCCTTCTGTTTATGGAAGACTGAAATGAAGTAGGAACGGTGCAGGGAACCATGTCCGTACCGTACGTCATCCCTAACGCGCCCTTGAGCTGCTGTAATCCAGGCTACCGTAGCAAGACTGGTGATGGGCCGTGCCACGAGACTATTGGACGAAATGAATGTCGCTTTACATATGCTCATTGGTGTCATGTTTGCAAAGCCCAAGTGGGACCCAAGTGTCACAGGAGGAGGAGCAAGAGCGAAGGAGTCGATGCCGATCCTTTGAGAGAGCTCAATCGAGATTACGAACCAGAATATCAAAGACGGTGGCTGCCCAAGGAATGTCAAGTCGGTGAATTTTGTGGAGATGCATGTTGCAATTATTTAGTTCAGGCAGATGAAGCTGTGTTAGACGAGTACCCGGTCGAGGTTTGCAAAGCTTTCCCTCGGTCCATGGAAGTAGATTGCAGTGCAGATCATGCGAGGTCTTTCTCGGACAGAAGCGTCTTTGCCGGGAAGAACTTTGGACGGAGGAAACTTCCATCTAATCGTTGCTATCAACAGAAGTGCCAAGTGGATTCTTGCATTGACATAATGCACACAAGGCATATGAGAGAACATGAAACTTCAAGGTATGCTTCTATTCCACAAACCAACGAATGTATTACAGTGCACCAGACCAATCAAGAAATAAGCAATAATTCCAATAGAAACATAGTGCCATTTGAAGTTCAGGAGAACCCTAGTTGTATAGATAAGTTTTCTCCTAGGAAATGTGAACTGCGTAACTCAACCTCAAAGCATGTAGTCATCAGAATGCAAGGTTGTGTTGACGTGAAACATCAGAAAGTGTATCGCCGTTCATCGAGAACTGGCAGCCAGCAGGACGAAGACCCATCAATCATGCAGAAAGGCTATTTGCGCAAGACAGCAACTCCCCACGATGGAGCGGACGGAAAGAGGTTGCATCAGCGGAGCGAGTCAGAGCTAGGTGTAATGATAACCGGAGGGACGAATCGAGAGTTATGTTGGGAACCAAAGCGGCCACGTGACATTTCCCCTGCATTGTGGAACAAAGAAGAGTACCAGAATGAGCAGAGTAGCTGGCGACACACCGGTGGCCACGAGACAGCCAAGTGCCACATCCGTGACACGAAGGTAATGTGGTTCATTGCTGCTTGTTTCAGAGCAATTATTTACTGTGATCATGGCAAGTTTACTGTGATGTGGAGTCTTTGTATGAAGACTTGTATTTGGGCATGAATATGTTTGTGCATGGTGCATGTTGTGTATGTGTAGGTGTATTGAGTAAGTGTGTGAAAGAGGTAGGTGTTTTTTTAACATGTATACCCAAAAGGAAAACCTGAAACGGGCAAAAGTCAAGGAATTTTTCTTGACCGGGAAAAGTATAGAATTCCAAAATGAATATCAGTGGACATCCTATAGGCCTACTTGCATAAGTCATCTCTGGCTGCTCATATAAAGCCTGATCAATATCCGTTTTTTAGTCATTAAGTTGCTGGGATCATAATTACTTTACGTTCACTATTCGCGTAAGCAGGAAACATCTAGACAAACACACTTAAACAGGACCTATCATATTTATGCTACTTTATAAGTACGTTCACTTTTACATAATGAAATGCTTGACAATGTCAAGCTTTTAAGTTAAAGTGATACATGAAGTTATGCCACTTGATCGCCTGGGCAAATCACATTTCGGAGGAGTTAATGTCTCCTGTTGTGTCATGTTATCTTTGACTGTATTTTGTGTATTTTTTACTTTATTTTCTTGGAAACATAATTAGAAAGGTTAGGTGTAGTAGTATAGACAGCTTGTATTATTTTGCGAAGAATTCCACTCACACTCTATTTAATGACAAGACAATAATTAACTGGTTTTATGATACTGTATTAATTTGTATCTAGGCGACATAACTATCAAGAATCTATTAGGTCTACATTGTTAACCTTGTAAAATCATGAATTTTAATTAATTACAGTGTGCATGTATTAGAGCAGCTGTACTCGAAAAGCTGTAAAAATTAAAAATTTTTACAAATTACGACTTCTGTTCGGCGGCCTAGCCTAGGCCTACCTAATGGTCGTATTTTCAAAATATGATTTTACATAATCAAATCGTTGGGACTTTTGTATTAACCTCCCTGTTTTATTTTGCATCATTTACCGTTTTCTCTACTAGGTAAAACTTGCAATGTAACAAAAATATAGGTACTTACTACCAAAAAAATATCAGAATTGCATTTGGCATGTAACCTACAATTGCCATAAACATGTCTTGGTGTGACATTTTCGTTGGAACTTAAATAATGATTTTACAGGGTGTCCAGCGATCGGGAAATTGCGTGAAGTACGGGAATTGTACGTGATTTTTTGGGGGTTGGGAATGTGCGGGAAATGTACTTGAAATTGTTCTATTCTGCAGGAATTTCTTTGCCACCAATTATTTCTTTATAATTCATCAAGAAATTGGATGATACTTTAACAGCTGCAATTTTAGTTATTTCGAGAGACAAATGTTTATAGTGATGCGCAAAATCGTGAAAATTTTCAGTTTTTGCTTAAAATCACGAAGTCTCATCATTCTGTATGAAATTAAAAAATAAGTGCACAGTTTTTAACGCATGCCGTAATAAAAAATGTCTTTGATTCTAGAATTGACTGCAAATGAATCAATAGAATCGATTTTTTAACGGAGAATGTGAGATTTGAGTTTATCGAAGTAGACCAGAAAATGGCCGGTGTATGTTTAGGTTTATTGAATGCATTTATTTGTCCTGTTTTTACACAGTACCTGGTAATTTTTCATGTTGTTTAACATTTTAATTAAATTAAGATTGAACATAGCTATGCTGTGTAGTTAAATAAAGATTGAGCATAGTTATGCTGTGTAATTAAATAAAGATTGAACATAGTTATGCTACAGCAAGGATTAAGTACAAGTACTGTTGCAATTCCGATGAAGCTTTGATGTCAAATTTGATTGAATTTATGTCTCCGGAAACGGCAAAGGTTTTCATCAGTGCTGCAACCAGGAATGATTGACAAAACACATCAGCAAAAAATAGTGGAAACGAGGATAAAACTGTTGTGCCTACAAATAGGAAATATAGGTGCAAAACACGAATGAATACATTCAAGGTATTTAGGTTATAATTAAAATTTTAATATTTTATCCTCTGGTACTTGTTTTGTTTACGAAAACAAGTTATACGGACGGTGTGTTTCTTAAAATGTGACGTAAATAAATTTAGCTCACAGTTTTATGTAACTAGGTAAAAAATTCTGGAGGGTAACATAACCTAAATAAAAAGAAATGTGTCGGATTTATGACTGGGTAGATAGTAAATACAATAATATAGTGTGCTGGTCCCTCATGTTTTGTAAATTTCTGTCCACACTTCCGTTCATATGCATTTCTGTGTTGATCAGGGGGGTTAAACCATCAAATGCAACAAAAGTGGACTTTCAACAATTCAATCAATTTACAAATATGTGTAAAGGAAAGTATTTTAATTAAATAACGGACTTAAGAAATATATTTTACACACTTTTGCCAGCACTAAAATATTTGCTGGCAAGAAAATATTAGGCAAAATTTATGACAAACAGACAGTAAAAATATCAAAAATTTTATCAAAATAATTGAATCCAAATTCACTAAATAATGAAAATATAATAAACAAAAATACTGGTCTCTATTCATTACTTCCATCACTAAAGTGTAATTAAATACAGGCTCTATGTTTCCGAGTCTTATTAGAAAGGAATGTACTTGTCAAATTAACATATAAATTGTATGGTTATCATGAGTCTGCTTCGATAGTACAAGTTAACATTGTCTCACGTTTAAAGCATTGTACTAGAATTTTTCGGGGAATGTGAGAAATGTACGGAAATTTTAATACCACTTTTGCTGGACATTCTGTTTTAGGAATTTGATGTGACTTGGGGAAGCAAGGGGTCGGTTAGCAGTTGAATATATCGGGAAAAGATGCAGAAAAACCTATTAGGCGCCAGACCTATTAGTTCGTAATTTTTGTCCACAATCAACAATTTTATGTTTAATTTGTGTATAATTTCATTGTAAAATTTATAAATTAAATAGTTGTAACCCTTTTAATATAATTTTTAAGTATGTTTGTTCCTTTTTTAGAATAGTTTGGTTCTTGTTATATCACCATAGTAAATAGGCATAGCCTAAGTAGTTAATTCTTATTAAAAAGTAACTGCAATATTATGTATGACCAGAATCGGATGTTTTAAAATGTGATTTACCATTTTCGTCAACAAATCATCTGAAAATAAATGAAACTATTGATGAATTTGCTAATTTCTCAGTAAAATTTTACCCAGGCTGATGGATGGATAGAACAGGTGAAATTAAGTACTCTATAATTATCAACAATCCATAAACTGAGCTGTCCGCGGCCATGATCAACGCTACATAACCTCAACATTGAATGATGCAGCTATAGCAATACCAGTCTCATATTCTGGTGCCCGAACAGGGACTTGAGAGAACTCAAGTACCTTGGGCGGACCCTAAGACTTGTTGAGTTCACCGAGAGAAGTAGAGGAGAAACCAACTGCAATTCCATAGCTTTGGGCAGTAGTGATGCTGCGACTGAGAACACCCTCGAGATCAACGGCAGTACCAGGGCTGCGGCAGTTAAAAGAAAGTTGCAGAACGTCACTTCTAGTCTGATGTTAAGGTGGCAGCCAGGAAGACAAAATTAACTCAGGTCTGTATCAACACAAGTGAAGTTTGTAAATTGAAGGTCATAAATTAAGATGCAATGGAAGAATGTGTTTTTATTTTTGCCAAAGTTATATTCTGCAGCAGTGTGGTCAGTTTGTCTGCTGTTTTAATTTTAAACAACTTAATCAGTGTTTTTTAAAATTATCATTGATTGGGACAGCAGAGAAGAAAATTAATATGGTTCTAAATTAAGTATAACTTACATTTTCATAAATAAAGAGTATTGCTGTTCACTTGTATTGAACTATGTTCCGCATGTTTACACTGTTAAAAAACATGGTGCAAAATTATGTGACATAGTCACTAATTTATAATCGGGGTCTGAGAATGACAAGAAAGTTGTCATTATATGAGGGAAGTGAATGGTACTTCCACCGAGGGAAGTAGTAGTTGTGAATCAGGTTTGTCGCCTCCGTCAGTTGCCAGAGACAATTCAGGTTGGCGGAAATGATCAGGAGTATTCACAAACACTTGTGCCTTTGGAAACCAAAATCAGTGTGGTAGAGTCTAAGCTACGAGAATTCAGGGAAAGACTGCAATGTGATTAAGAAAGCATGAATAAACGACAATAGGAATTAGAAAGCAACTGTACATCTAGATTAAATGAGGTAGAAAACAGAATGGAGGTAATAGTGCAGGGACAAGTAACATTAACTAGAAAATTGAAGGAATAGAAACTAAACTGAATTCGCATTATGATCATATTGAGGAGTTAGACAAACGACCACATTTGGAGGGATAGTAACTAATGACAAAAAGGAAATGTTTTCAGCTAACCAAGGTGTGTGCTAATATTAAGGGGTGTTGATCCCTACCACCTTGGATTTATCTGTTTTTTCTCGATAACTTCTATTCCAGTCGTTGTATCAAAATTTTTGTCACGACAGGGCATAGATACAAACTTAATGGATTTTCTGTAATTGCAGGAACCATAATATATTCATTATTTTGCAATGGGAAACAGCTGAAAGGGAAAAATTGCTTCATTTACGAGAGCGACTACAGAGGCCACAACATTAACAGAAACAATGCCATATGGATTCCAAAAAGTGAATGAAACAATAAACTATGCCTTGTCAGCGTGAAAACAGCAAAACCATCAGACTATTCCCTGATTTATAAGAAAAACGGTAAAACCGATCTGACAGGGATCAATCCCTCTTAATATTATGATTAATCCAGCACGTATATAAATTATAGAATATAAGTAAAGTTATGACAATTTTATTTTGCAAACAGATAGAGAAACTTGAACATTGCTGAATTTTAAGAATCAATAGCATACGATAAACGGGTCAGTGACGTTAACAAAATTTTTGTTGGTTTACAAAAAACAGCGTTGAAGGGTGCTAGAATCAACGGATTCAAGATGCAGCATTCAAATGTCTTTAAATCGTGTACAATTACAAATGAACTGACTACTTTACTGCACATCACGTGAGTGGGTTCCTAGCACAATCGTATCACATTCATGAAACCAATTACAAAGAAAATTTATAACTGCCCCGTAAATGAAATTCTTAGTAAAACAATGAGACTCGACAGCATGGGCACAACCAAAGCACAGTAATGTTGGCCCTACGCATGCTGACACTCATATAAGTTTGAATCCAGAAAAAATTACAAAAACACCATGAAAAGCCTTGACCTAAACTTAAATTTTTCGAAAGCAGTGCCTAAAGGAAATTGGGACAATAAAATTATATTATTTAAAAATATGTATCCATGACAGTGGTCGCCTCTACACGTCACGCAGGGTCGAAGACTCCAACTAACGATTACAGGAGAACGGTCACATTGATGTATACTAGACTGCCTCCGACCAGATCTGAAAACCAAGTACGACCCTCAACAGCACACGCACCCGATTGCCTGGCCACGGTTAGCGGCTGCGTGGCAATAGGAAAGGGGGGACAAGAGAACTGAGAACTGGCAACCTTGCATAGACTTGACAAGCACGCAGTGGTTATTTTGTCTATGCAGTTCAGGAGCCATCTTGAGTCTGTCATGTGCATTATGTAGGAGTGTGTCTAGTAAAGTTGTCGATCATCAGATGATGTCGTTTAATTAATCCATTGACATGAACCAAAGTGTAACAAAACTGGCGCAGTCTAGTGGATATTATGTGTAACCTATTTGTGATGTTTCTTCAACTGTTTTAGTTGTGAGTTAACATGCAAGCATGGCTGGCCACACTACTGTATACATTTATAAAATTTACTTGTGGTAACAAGGTTGTTTGTTGTGGAAATTATGCTGACTTTTAGTGCAGTTTACTGAGAATTCACTTACAATGGCCGATTTAATATTGTCAAGCTACCATATTGTGTAGACTTGCAGAGTCCTACTGCTCGTAAGGACAGGAAATTTTTGAGGGTGACATTGAAAATTACCTAATTGTAACAGGTCAGGACGAATGTCCTGATAAAGTTAAGATACTACTTCTTAAAAATATGCTTGGGTCGCAGGGATGAGCCTTATTTGAAACCTTTGATATTTCTGCAGAAGACAAGTTAGTGTACAGCAAAGTAAAAGACGCTTACTGAACATTTGTGGCGCTAAAGACTAATCCTCTTTACGAACGTTTCTTGTTTCATCAGCGTGTGCAATATGAGGGCGAGACATTAGACCATTTTCTGACTGACTGTCGTCGGCTAGTCAAAACGTGCGGTTACGATCGTCCGGTCGCGCAAGAAAAGAATATGTTGATTGACCGCATTGTCCAAGGCATCAGAGATGGAGCGTCTCGAGAGGCGCTACTGCGGATGGAAAATGCCACCCTTGCAAAAGTAGCAGCACACTGTCAGCTAGTTTAGCAATGTCAACAGCAAACTAAGAAAATACAAGCCAAGAATTGTGTTCAAGGTGGTAATCATGCGAGTGTCGATTTTGTAGCAACTAAAAGAAGGAAGTCTGCCAAACCCATAGCCAGTGGTAACACCGCGAGCAGTAATGGTGAGTACACTTGTTCCCGTTGCCAAACTAACCATAAACCCAGGCAGTGTCCAGCCTATGTGCCAAATGTGGAATTTTAAATCATTTTGCTGTTTCATGTAAAGTTCGCCGAGTGAGGGAAGTAAAGGTGGAGCACTCTTCCAATGAATCGCTGTATTGTGATACTTTAGCAATTCATTCTGTTAGCCCAACTAACTGTAAAATTTCATGTACAAATGAGTGGGGGGAGCAGGTATTTATTGAAGGCAAGTCCATTGACATAAAATTGGATCCTGGGTCAGAAGTTAATATTCTCCCATTCAAGATATTCCAGACAGTAGATAAACTATTTAAGGTTAGGCCAACAGCCCTCAAAATAGAAGTCTAGGGTGGTACCGTTCTCCTAGCTCGGGGAGTTGTTGATTTGTTGTGTTCTGTCAAATGTCATGAACGCTACACACAGTTTGTTATCATTGACTCTGATAGCACCCCTTTGTTAGGTTGCAGTCCTGTGTTGAATTTAACCTAGTAAAAAGAGTTCATTCTGCTTCTCAAGTGGCTAAAGACTGTTTTGTTAAGGCAAATGCTCAGGTGTGTTCTGGTACTGACTGTTTTCCTCAAGTATGTAAAATAAATACCAGGGATGCTAGCCAGTCTGTGTGTAAACCTCCACAAAGAGTACCTAGAGCCATTAAAGAGGCACTAAAACAGAGCTAGACAGACGTGTGCAGAAAAGGGATTATATGTAAAGTGCAGAAAATTGATTTAAAAGCATGGGTTAGTAACCTTGTACTTGTGGAGAAGTCTACTGGCAAACTTCGACTTTGTTTGGATCCAACTGAGTTGAACAAGCTGATTATTAGAGACTATCATGCAATCCCAACTATTGAGAAGATGTCCGAGAAGTTGACCGGCAAGAAGTACTACTCCGTTTTTGATCTTAAGGAAGGGTTTCATCAGGTGCAACTTGATGAAGATGCTTCTCTGAAGTGCTGTTTCTCCACACCGTTTGGTTGCTACCGCTACCTATGTATGCCATATGGCATAATCAATGTGCCAGAGACCTTTCAGAAGTTCATTGAGGAGAATTTTTGTAACATTCCAAGTGTAGTAATTTTTTTTGATGTCATCTTGTGCACAGGAAGAACAGAAGTGGAGCATGATGAGAGTGTACGACAAGTGATTGAGCGTGCTTTAAGTCTAAGTACAGTAAACTCTCACAAATCCGGGGGTCTCGGGGATTTGTGACCTTCGGATTTCTGAAAACCACGGATTTTTTAAATACTGTGTTTTCCATAACAAAAATCTGCAAAATAAAAAAAAAAAAGTTTTATATTCTGTAAGTCCCCGATTTACGTCGTCCTAATAATCGTCGTGGTTTTTAGCAACGTATCCCAGACGTAAATAGAGGACTTACAGGTATAAGCTAACACTGTTTAAAATAAAATAATTTATAAAAAACGGCACCTCGAACACGTTTGGCAACACTGGCTGGCCAGCTCTGGGCACGGGCAACCGGCTGCGAGCCGTCAAGTCGTAAACAACCTTTCATTGTCACAGAGAAGCAGAAACAGCGATTACTATTTCCTTCTCCGCCCGTGTACCGGCGAAGTAAACTACAGTGCACATAGCAATACCTTAAATTTTACTTACCAGCGATCATTGATTATTCCAAACAAGGCACGAAAAAATAAACATTTAACACTATGCACAG
>PNEQ01070098.1:0-18601 GCA_003012365.1 Medauroidea extradentata | reverse complement strand
ACTTGTGAACATAGAATTCAAAAGTCTGACGCAACTGACGACCTAGAAGAATTGTGTTCAAGTAAGTGCTCATAAAATGTAACATTTTATATTTTTATTACTATTTTTCACATGAATATTGTCTGAATAGAACCCTGGTTATTGATTTAGTTTGTTCTGTACATTTTGTGAAGTATGTTACATTATAGGCCTAGTGTAAAACACGTACATATTCTACCTTCATGCATTTAATGCTTTTATTTTATATGTATATGTATATATATATATATATATATATATATATATATATATATATATATATAATGTACAGGCATTTTGTTCCAAATCATTTTCTCAGTTACCATTTTTTTACAACGTGGTAAAAAAATACAAGAATTATTTTGAAGTATCGAATGCAAAAATTGATTTGAATAGGAATAAGGGTCTTCGAAAAACACGAATCAAGTAGAAATCACGTAACATTAAGGCAATTAAAACTTAAAAATAATGAGACTTAAGAAATTTTTTGTAAATAAAATATATATATATGATGTTCATTAAATTTACAACATTTTTATTTAAGTAAATTTGCAAACCTCAAATAGTTTTCAAGATACAAAACTGATTCCTTAAGAACACCAAGCTTAGAAAGCAAAAAATGAGAGCTCTGGCCCGTATAACTAAAAAAACTTAAAGACTTGCTATTTTTCAATACCTAAAACTTGTTCCTCGTTTTCTTCTCAACATTTAATGTATACAGTGTTTTTCGATATATGTTTATAGTTTTCGTAATACTGACAATTTTTTGTATGTGCTGTCATACCGTTCCACCATCTCGAAATATATCCCCTCCTCTGCAGTGAAGGACCCACTTACTGGACAACAAATAGAAAAATTATGTCTGAAATGTATGTGACCAAGAGTAGTTGAGAAATCAGACTTGACACATATTTTAAAGAAAGTTACCATCGACCCCTGACTAGCGGATTTTCTTGAGGAACTCTGATTACCTCGCCCTTGGATTCCGTCGCTGCTCCATCTGGATGGTATAATCCCTCACTCCACTCTGATCCTCCAGGTTGGTAGGCAACCACATCATACAGTAATCACAATCATGGCTGACACTTTGTAAGGTGATTACTTGTTTGTTGCGCGCGGTACCGTGTTCATTTCTTTTAACTTATAAATTTTCCACTTAAAAAAATTTCAATTGTACATTTCATTTGTATCTTTTTTAAATGTAACCGTACTTACGCCATATTCTACACTGTGGACGCAGAGCAGATTCAGATCGAGATAGAGTATACTCGTCCTCCGTTCGGTAGGACCAAGGTTCCATTTTCTACTCCAGACGTCCTGATTCAGACTTTTCAGGTTGTTTTGTTCATTCCAGGTGATTACGGGGATGGTTTGTTAATAAAGGGAAATCACTTTACCAATTTTCCGGTGCACCGTTACCGATAAAACACCCAATAAAATTAATACAATAAAAAAAACTTTTGGCTTGTTTTAAGTATATTATTTGTCACGATACAATATAATACTGTTTATATTTTACTTATCTTATTTACATTGCAACTTATTTTTAGAACTGACTTAAATTTATTTTACATTGTTAAAAAATCGTCTTTAAATATGCATTCATAAATTTTCCCGAAATTCACCAGTGTAATTCCCAGTAACATGCAAAATTCCCGTTATTTCTTTCCTCCAGGCTTAGACTCCAAATGGTTACATACTCGTCCAACTTTCCCCACAGCCAAAATATGTCGAGGTCTGCCTGATGAAATGCATCTGTACGATAGTTGAAAGTTACATGTTTGAGTGACCAACGTGCTGTAAACACACGGAGCTGACATCACATAGAGGCTATGCTAGTGTAATCTCATACAGTAATTGTGTATATATAGCACTGCTGCAGTGGCGTAGCGTGATTGTGTTCCAAGGCGTGTGGTATTAGCACTGACTATACGCTTTGAACACGTGGCTGTTGTATTGTAGAGACCGACGTGTATTATTGGAGAACTCGTGCCTCGCCTCTTGCACGCTACTGGCTCGAGAGTGTACCTGCCCCTATGTCCCACAGACAATTTAGTGTTGTGTACAGTCATTGCTTAGCACCGCACACCTTGGAACACTGCACGTTACGCCACTGCACTGCTGAGTCTATTCTGTTACCAACTTACGCGCGGTTTTGCAGGTCCCTAGTAAGTACACTCTTAATATGTAAAAAATAAATCACCCTTGACTATACTTGTGTAAATATCGTTTAATAGCATTAAAGTGCATGCACACTTGCAGCACACTTCACTCAAAAGTACACAAAATCTCCAAATAAGTTCAACATAAACATATAATTCATAATTCTTGCCTTATCTAGGTTAACTACTTGTTCCTCTTTTGTGTGTGTGTGTGTTGTGTGTGTGTGTTGTGTGTGTGTGTGTTGTGTGTGTGTATATGTGTGTATATATATATATATATATATGTGTGTTTATAATTACCGCGTTATTAAGTAAGAAGACATAAAGAGGAAAAACAACGACTTTTTTCATTATTTACATCATTATTTACAGAATGTTTACAAAACACCATGTCAATATTTTAGTGAAACATTCTTCACAACTAGAGTAAGGTAAAAAAAATGTGTGATCATAAGCTCCTAACAACTTATTTCCTTTAATACAGCTTATAATTGTAATATATGACAGTGTGTTTGTATGCCTAGGGGATCGGTACGTGTGGTCTCGTCCAAGGTTTCTGTACATTTCCACAAGGTGCCTGTACATTTCTATTAAAGAATATAAACCAACCCGACAAACGCATTCATCGACTTCTTCAAATACAATAACACCGTAACGTACCTTCAAGGTGCACATATTTTCTTACACCTGTCGTAACAATAAATAGAACACAACAGCAAATGCGACTAACTGCAAGTCTGGTTCGCATCGAATATTGCAATTTCAAAATTTACCTTAAAGAACGTACGCATTGTTACGCACTTAGGTCAGTAAGTATGAGCTTTGAGAAAACTTTATTGAAATAATTTTTTTTTTCTTTTTTCTCAAATTGTTGTACAAAGTTACAGACAAGATGAAATGTTGTAACTTCCATGAAATTCCTAGTATGTAACACAAAGACTGGTGCACCGACAAGTGTCTATGTAATTAGTGGCACATGTTTGTTGCGTGATACAACCTTGATTATAGATACATCATGAGGTTTATATTGTATGTATCTTTATATTTGTCTACAAAATTATGTTGTAGTTGTAAACGCGAGACTGTAGTTTACGAAAAGGTGACGTGGTACTTGGCTAGATAAAACCGCCACATAAGTACACGAGGCGATGTAACGTGTACTGGTGACAGGTACTATGTACAGTAATATATATACATATATATATATATATATATATATATATATGTAATATATAGAGTAGTTCACTTCAATAAATGGGGAATTAGGTATTACGTTGTAAATTCTAGTATTAGTTAAGAGATAAATAAGCTCAGGTAAAGAAAAGCAAACTTACGATACTCAGGGGTGAAGTAGGTGAAAATTTCTAAGATATTTCGAAATATTAAATTGCCCGAACATTTAGAAAGGCGGCTGGTCTTCTAAGCCAGATCCCACGATTATTAATTAATTTAGTAGAAAGAATCTACACTTAGCTGAAGTTCTTGTAGTCTGTTGCTGGAGTCCTGGGAAGTTGTTACATATTCAAATCTCCAACAATGGCTATGCATAGCTATTTCAATAACACAGAAGGACATTTTCACAGGTTCTATTATATAATTTATTTTATCACTTCCAAACATATGCAGTAGACATTTTCTTGAGATCAATCCAATAAACAACTCCCTGGCAACCCCCATAGACAACACAAAAATCTAGTATTTATCCTAGTAACAATAAAGCTAGCTGTGGAAACATTACAAAGAGTACATTAAAAAATAAAGTCAATATGCAAGAATATTAATTGAAAGCTTGTAAAGTTACTGGTGGTCATTGCAGGATTGTAAGGTAATTAAACAAAATCAAACTACTAAAATTACTAACTCCACATAAATAGTGCTGTCACCAGTACACATTACAGTGAGTACAAGAATATTAAGTTACCAGTCACGTGACAATGTTCTGTTAGAGAAGGCACGTCACACCACGGATCTGTGAGCTTCATGTATCTACTTTCATCAGCATGCCAAGTAGAGCTCATAACTGTATACAAGTCGGTGTACTGCACACTCAAGCTACACATACCATCTTGAACAGGACGTGTACAATGTTGTACACCGGGTGTATAAAGTTGTACGATATCAGCCCAAAATGCATCGAGCTGAAACATAGCCTGTAGCAATGTACGGGTCAGGTAACGTGTGTATAATTTGTGCACCAAGTGTATAATATGTATCAATTATAATGTTCTTAGCTACAGGCAATGAGTACATTATGCATACCACGCATAGTGTTTAATTATGTATCTACCTAGAGAATTATGCATATTAGATTCGCTTCTGTTTTTGCTCGTTGCCAACAACGCGAAACAAATTAAGCACAACACATTTTTACGCCACGTTTCGTGCACTGTGAAATTCAGCAACTCTTACAAAAAACAAACCATTCGTTTGTCAATATCACTGCGCACCATCAAAATGTCACACAGAAATCTTTTACAGATATTTACTTTTATAATAAAACCGCAAAGAAATAATTTTCTTATCATTCAGTGTACACAAAATGTCAAAATGCGAAAAATTTGTCACTTCATTAACAATGTAAAATATAACCGTCAACAAATTACCATAGCATAAGTAGTGATTATATAGCCTATGAGTATACTTTTTTTTCAGTGTGTTTTAATTTTGAAAGAAGATACAATCGTCTATACAAGATATGTAAATGTCACCTACGTCTAATGAAATTAAGATATTAATTCTAAGTGTTACACAACATTTTTAAGTAAGATAATATTTTTATTTTATTATAAGCCAACTAAAACAGTCTAATGTGTACGATGCATAGTTAGTAAAAAAATAATAACTTTAAAATAAATTGATAATAACGTATATAGTCAAAGACAATACGGAATTTTCTAAAATTTGCTGTAAATTTTATTTATTCTGTAATCAAAGATAATGTGTAAAATATTTTTAAACTGTCCATAACATATTATAATGTTACAAATCTGCAACAGCACATTTTGAACAAGTTGTGGATGATTTTTATGTTCTAAACGGAGAGATTAATACGCATAATGCCTTTTTAATTTAATGACATTCATAAACGTAACTGCATAATTTTATGTCTGAAGTACTTATTTAATGTTTTGTACTATATTTATATTACGTTTACTACATCCTACAGGTAGGTTTGACATCCGGAGCTGACAATAAATGTAGCCTTATTCTACATGTATGCTCGTATATTTAAGAGTCTAGTCAATGCTGGTGCCTTTGGAGAGTACTTCCGGTGAAAAACGAACATTGCAGACAAAGTTTTCTCCATACGTGTCATCAGAAAATTGTCCGGTTACCGATACAAGCACTAGCAGTGGCAGAAACTGTCCCTTGCCAAACAAGCATGTGCAAGGGTCAACGTTAATGCTGTTGCCATACCGCTCATCGCACGTGTTGCCAACCTAGCAGCTAGTATATTTACAGGTGTCTATTTAATAACTTGGAAGTGGAAACTAAAATTATATTTAAAAGTGTATTATTACATAACTCCAATAAGGATATTGACCGCCATTATAGAATTTACCACGCCAACATACTAGCCACAACATGCCTAGGTTGTGACGCTACTTTATCAAACACTTCAAACATTGTGTCTCAGGAACAGATACTCTAACCTAGGACTTCACACACTGATAGTTGAAGATCGTTCCAACATCGCGACTGTGAACAGACAAAAAAGTCCCGAATCACTGTGGAATGTCAACTAAGAAACTGCTAAGAGCCTACGGGATCCTTAGCTTTGCTTGCCATCATTTAACCGTTAGAGGCAGGACATTTGTCTCGCCCGTCAGTTAAAAAACCTCTACACAGAGGGATGAGGAGAGAAGAGAGCGAGTATGAATGACGTTTGAATAAAGCTTTTAAGAGTTGGGCTTGGCTGCTCGTCGCCACGCCGGCGAGATGCGAGAGGAAATGGCAAGGAAGGAGGGGGACGGGGCAGGGCGCTGATACAATAACATATCAATCACTCGGAGGAGCGATGCTGGCATGTCTTGGCTTCAATACTGCAGCTCCTCTATATGCTGTGTGCGTTATGTGGCGAGCAACTGTGGCTGCCAGTATGCTTTGTGGTCAAGCGTCCCTCCACACTGTAAATATTTCAACCTACTTTATGAACGACACATACTACTGACGACTTCGTTCGCGTGGTTTTCAATTTAATACATTTTCGAGTAGTGCAAATTTCAGTCTACGCAGGCCGGCTACATACTATCACATGTAATTCTTAAAAAAAATATATTTATATTGTCAATATCTCCTTTAAAATTATATATTTTCATACGATATTTTTTAAAATTTAAAACACGTTTCTCAAATGTTTAGGTAAGCCTTTCCGGCAATTCAAATTTCAAATAATAAATGATTTTAACAATGATACTAATATTATAAGTGTTAAATTATAGAGAAAAAGTTTTTAATTTCCTAAGTATATTCATTTTTTTAAGTGCAATATGATGTGAAAAGGTATTAAATGACAGTTTGGAAACACATTTCACTAAAATGTAGGGTAACTTGTTCTGTTGCCTGCCCCGTGTGGTCTCCTCCTCTCCACGTAATAATAAAGACTTTGTCTAAAAACTTCGCAGTCGTCCGTACATCATATCACCAAAGTTTCGTTTCAATCTGAGGAACGTAGCTTATAGGAACGAATAAGTTACGAGAGGACAGACACAAACCAACACACACATTCAGAATTTTTTTCAGACTTTTGTATTCAATGGTTGCTAAAAATTACAGTGATACACTAACTTCCTAATAAAATTTTAATCTGTATCAGAACTATAGTTATGTTTTAAAAATGATTCCGTATTGGAGTTCTACTAACAATGTATAAAATACACTTAATATAATATATGTATTAAATATGCCTAAATGCAAATAATGTTAGTTAATTTGTTCCCTTTTCCTACCCATTCAATATAGGAGTCAATAGATGATAAATTTAAGGAAACAATTAATTTATTTTAAAACATTTTATATATATTTTTCATTTTTAGCATTTTGTTTAAATGTACGAGCCGCTTACATTCATAGTAGCGGAAGTCACAAATATCTAGTAGTGTCGTTTTGTTCTTATAATTCAAATTATTTAAAATGATTATATGGAACAAATATTTAACACTTAATTTAATTTCTGAATATCGTTTGCCAGATAACTATTTTTGCTGACTTACAACACTATAAATCCAAGCCACTCATATGTACTTATAATTTTTTTTTCAACCCACTTCTAAGTTAGCCATACAAAATATATACAATTAATTCAATAGAAGTTTTTTAATATATTTAAAATCAAATTTTAATTTAAAAGTGTTTCATGCAGGATATTCACTATTCGACTCTTGAAATGTACACACTTGAATACATGTGTATGGTATCCAAACAACATATTTTGAGAACTTTCATCCCCTTACCGCACACTACCCTTAATATTATTAGCCAATAGTATGTGCAAATTAGATTAATAATTTACTGAATAAAGTATTTGTAAAAATGTGAAACATTTAACAGTAGGATAAGTACATATCGAGCATTTAAGCGAAACTGAAAGGTAATAGAGCAACTGTCACACAACTAAACAATGTAATCTACTGACTTTAAGCATGGATATAAAAATATACAGGAGATTTTGTCAACATAGCACCAATTCTGTGCGCCCGTAATTGGTACTGTATTGACAAAAATTACAAAGCAAAACTACAGAGTATTACATTAGGATGCTACCATGCACAGTGTTGTTTATCAAGCGATAGGTTCAAGCAAACAAGAGAAACAATGCAACAATGCACGGTACATATAGTTATTTATTTCTTGCTATAATACATCAGTTTAATATTATAAATTCAACTGTAGCCAACGGCTTTGCCTGCATGTATTACATAATTAAAACCGATTTTTTTAAATACAAATGTATATTACTTTCATAAATTTCATATTATAAAATTCTGTATGTGTCGGATCCACACGACATGTTTATTTTTTCGGAGTAAAAATTTTTGTATAATTTATAGCAACGCTTAGGAAATATTTATACCAAAATTAGTCAAAATACATTCAGTCGTTTTAGTATAAAGAGAGAACTATGATGTGTGCTAAATAACTGCCTCACAGAATCCATGCAATTTTCTGTGATAGTAATTATCCTGCGTGTTAGTCCAAGACCTAAGACACCTTTCAGCGTGCTTGGCGCAGTGACTAGAGCACTTCACCACGAACCAATACGATCTGAGTTACATCCCCGGCAGGGTCGGTTGCCGAATTTTCGCAAGTGGAAATCGTGCCGGCGAGATTTCTCGGGGGTCTTTCATTTCCCTACTTTTCATTCTGGAACCTCACCATACGCATATCATGTCATCCCTCACCAGCGCTGAAGGCCTAGGTGTTAAATACTGACCAATCTCTCTTCACTCGCTTGAACACAAATATACGAATGTTGTTAAAAGGAAGTAAAAGTTAATACAAATATCACCACTAAAAGTGAGTACAACAATATCTTAGCGCAGACTATTCTAGTTTTCTTGGCTACAAACAGTACATGTTTCGAAAGTTTTTCACGACTTTACTTGTCAAACAAATAGTGTAATTATTTTACTGAACACAACAAATCTGACAACACATTCACACTAAACAGGAAGAAAATTCGTTTAATTTTCAAACGACTGAAATCATAAATTTCTTTACAAGAAATTATGGGCTTTATTTTGTGGTCTAAGGATGATACTTGCCTGTTATTCAAACAATGAAACTTTAATGTGAGTAACTGTGAGAAAATAATTTGATTAAAAAAATTACACCCTACTGGAAAGTTTAATTTATAAAATGTTGAATGGTATTTTACTTACTCTAGCGTTATCCGAGCTCTCAGATAGTTGCGCGTTATTTGCTTCAGTAAACGGGTTCTTACTGATTATATTGTTAGTTATTGCGAATACATTATTTTTAAATTCGTGTTTGTAATGTTTCTTCAGGCACCAGTTTCAAAATTGTTTTGTTTTTTCCCATCTAGATTTTTATTTACTTTACTATCTTCATTGTTTTGGGCTGTTTACAAAAGTCCCAGCAATCACCCTGATTGAAAATACAGGTGGAAACAATGTGCGTGTACACACACACACACCAATATATATATATATATATATATATATATATATATATATATATATATATATATATATATATATATATATAGTTGTAGAATTTAATTAATAAAGAAATTTCTGCTTTGTGTCCCTTTCCTCTTATTCGTAACATAAATTTTGGAATTTTTTGTTTTAATATTTGTGACCAAAACAACAGGTTTTTTTTTGTTATGTGATACAACTAACTGCATACGACTGCATGCGTCACTCTATGTCTCGTTATGAAACCCGAAACCTGGTGACAACAAGCTAGTGAAAGCATCGCGTGGTCATCATGCTGTGTATCTTACGTACTACCCGCAAGGATGAACTGGTGGCCAGCGAGACCTACTCCCACCACGGGTGGCCAGGATACATGCCGCGTTTCAGAACATCGGAAACACAGCAGCTGTGTTCGGCTATGCGTGACGCAACATATCACGGCGCTGCAATGCATCTATCGGTGTGGCGGAGGACGTTTTCAGCAGCACATGTAAAGGGTACACATTACTGAATAAACCTGAGTGTTAATACAGTTACACATGTGTCGTTATTGACATACCTCGACACCATTCCCGTCGGGTTGCCTACCTACCCCTGTCCATTTCTTGCGCCGTTTTAGGTATAAAGAAGCATTTCCGGACATGGGTTTCTTGATGAAATATGTTCCAAACATGCACATCTACCATCTCTCTCCATTTGTAACGCTTATTCTTGGCTATTCTGTATATACACATACCGCAGTATTATTTACCAATAAAATTTGTGTATATTTATATTGCTCTTGCGGGGAGTTTTTCCCCTTAGGATTTGTTTCAATAATTTATATTGTTGAGTTATAATCCTGGAATTCGTCTCCGTAACTAAGGTTATTTATTTATAATTTGCTACTTTCTTACATCGACGCTTTTTAAATTATACAATTTTCAATTTATAATTTTTTAGTTGCGCGTTTTCAAACATAAAGGGCACAAAAAAGCCCGGGTATATTAATCGATCCTTAAAAATACATAAAAATGTTGAAACCGAACATATGTTCTTATAAATTTGATTCTTATGAACATTTAAGTCATTGTTAGGAATTTATTGAATGTAATTATCATTGTAAGATTGTACAATGTATTTGCATAAACGACACAATTATGGCGGATATTATAAGAAGATGATATTGTCCATTAACTGAGCTCTTTCCTTTTGCTGGTGTGAATGGTAAGGTATGAATGGTACGCGTATTGGAAGGTGAATGAAGATCTGGATAAAAATTCAAACAAGAATGATAAAAAGTTTTCATGACTGGGCTAATGAGCATATTCAGTGCATTTTCGTAGTAAACATAAACCTCATTAGTAGCAGTGGACACTTTTATTTGTAGAAGGCAATGATAGAGATGCAGTACCAGTATGAACATGTATTACTGTATCGTACTTATACGCTTCACTTATAATTGCACATAGTCAGATTATCATAAAATGCACTGGCACTATTTCCAACAACCTTTACAAAATTGGTTCGAGATAACATTTTTTTTATTTCCGAGAAAAATTTTTCTAGCAACATTAATTCTGTGGGAATAGGTAAATTAATGAATAACTTAATGTGGTCTTATACATTACTACGGGAGGGTTAATGACATATAAAATTATTTTCTCTAGTTTCTCTGATTTGGTAAATCCTAATTATTGCGAACCATTCCAATCGAATAAAATACATGTATTCATAGAACGCGTGACTGGAACATCAACAAGGAAGTGTTGAACGTTACTTTGTGAAATCTTGTGACAAGACAATGAATTTCACTAAGTAGTCTCCCTGTGAAAAAATTGAAATGTCTACATATTAATGATTATTCACGAAGCCTAACCGTCGAATGCCATAAATTGTGGCCAGTGTAAGTTCGAGCTCAGCAATATATTGTTTTTAATTAATGAAATTATATTATGGCTTTTATTGCAAGTTAGCTGAACTCTGCGATGTTGCACGGGTTTTAAAAGAAAATTATTTCTATTAATGATTTTATGGCTGAATTCGTGAACATAAAAACTCTAAAATGTCATTCCCTTGAAAACAATATATTTTTATAGTTGCAATTTTATTAAATAGAATAATGAGCTATTTTGAAATTGTTTCTTGTCACTTAATACCCACAGAGTCGCAAATAATACTCATAATTTTGGCTCCTTCACAATTATTAACTTCTTTATTATTTGTTCTTAGTTGTTTATCTTCATTACTTATTTTCTTTTGCCCATTGCAAACTTACAAAAATTTCGTTATTTTAAAGTTACAATTATAATTACATACGAACAACGCTTGGTAGTTTGCTAGTAACCTGAGCATATTGTAACGATTTTAAGTTTTTTTGTTACATCAAAGTTAATTATGTGTTATTGGTGGCATGCTCAACTTGACAATACAAAATTTGCAGAAAGTGGCAGCGCTATTTATTGACATAACATTGGTGAAGTATGTACCCAAATTAAAAAATAATATTGCCTCATCTATTGGTGCAAGAAAGATACAGATTCATCAGCCATACCCAAATTAACACAGTTTTGGTGCACCATCTTACTTGTGATTGGTGTAGTAATATGAAGCTGCACACCAGCCTCTACTTTACACCGATAGTCTACCACTATTGTATGGTGCGAGACGGATGCAAATCCAGAGCTAGCCAATTTTGCACCAAAGAATGACAAAGTGTTGTTTTATGTTCGCATGATGTTTGATATGAGTAATTAGATTTCCTGTATAACACATTTATTACGAATGTAAATAATTCGAATCACTGCTTTGGCTTTTTTAAATAGAGAATACACGATAGGTAGTAACAGTCGTATAAGCTGGCATTTGGGCTACAAACGTTATTCCTGAATTATTGAGGAGAATTGTGACATGAATAATGGCGTCCATAAATACGGAGATCGTATATTTTACCTTTTAATGGTATATGTAGGGCAATTCGATACTGAAGTGCGGCTTCGGGCAGCTGTGTTTCTCCCTTTAACTTCGCTTTACATTCCAAACAGTTTGAAATATTAAATAAAATCTCTACTTTTTCTGTAAGACACTGTTTTGAATTTATTTGTGTGATTCTAACACAAAGGAAACATTGATAGATAAAATATTTAAACACGGCATCATGTTCGTAGTGTGCATACAAGAAGAGTTATTCAGTTACACGTTCTGCAGTATGCTTTTGTTTACATTTGCGGTTATACTAAGTTACCATGGGGTAAGATAGGTTTACTTTGTGATGTGATCAGGTTGGCTCTAAATGCCTGCAAGCTACTCAATCTCTCGTGACTTATTTGAACGCTTAAAAACACTACTCGGCGTATTCTTTGAATGCATCAAGCTGATAATTTCCTCCTTTATAAGTTAGCCTTGTGACTTGATATACCTACCACATATGTATTGTTTAGTTGAAGCTACCTTTGCCGATTTCAATTTTCTCTGAGTGAGTCTTTATATAGCTATTTGCGTAATACTAACGTTAGTACCAGAACAGGAATAGACACAAGTAATAGTCAACCTGAAACCTGAACCATCTCAATGTGGAAATATAGCTGAAAATACAGCTGACACCACAGGTTAGGCTCTATTCACAGAAAATAAAACACCCAACATAGAAAACGCAATATTTCTTATGTGTAGATGTTGTGTTGATTAATTTTTGCTTTACGGTAATAGTAGTAGTGCCCAACATTTGTGTGACAATAAATACGATGAGTTGAGTATAGAATAATTTGTAAGTTTAATTACTGTTTGCAGGAGATACTTTTCTTACCAAAATGTAGGTTCTTGTACATTCATCACCAAAACATAGACACAGCATCGCAATTTGATTAAGTGCACTTTATTGAGGATAGTAAAGGATATCAAAAATTTTTATTTATTTCTTTTTAAATCTCTCACCCTAGGTCAAACACATAGTTTAGGCACAATTTACCGAAAGTAAAGAAGATCTTGAGTCTGGTTAAAAATTGATACTAGGTTCAATCAAAGTTCCTCGGCTAGGGATAAAATTAAAATTTAGGTTCTATTATATATGGTGCTCAGTCGTGGAACATAACTTTTAACTCAGGACCACTGGGTTTGAGTTCGATGACAAAGATTAGGAACACCAAACTCTAATGAAATAAAATTTTAAGATTTCATTTAAATTTTGTAAACGTAAATATAGTGAAATAAATTTTGGTGGAATTATCCAAGTCAATATTTGAAGTGGTCGGCATTGTACACAAGATGGATATACATAGGGACGCTAGAGACATAGGTACCGGTATTCAAAATGGCTATTCTTACAATGTAGACCTGAAGTTCTCGGCGCCTTCATAACACTTCAAATTTAGCATAAATATTTCTATTGATGTGAGCCTCTTCTTAAAATGGCCTAAAAATAACAGACACACTATCATCTATCTAGTAAGTTCCGTGACCTAACCTTAGGTCGACGGTAGAAATTAAATAATGCATTTTGCTGCTGGGCTGATTCTACCGCATGCTTCTTCCATCGAAATTCAGGGAACTCTCTCTTTTATTTTTTTCCACATAGCATACCTATGTTCTCTTTCAAATCGGAAGCCGTTACCTTAGCAACCAATAAACAAAAGAGGTATAAAACCAGCAATCTGCCCAGAGAAACCTCTCTGGAGTAGATAAATACTCATTACATACAAAGTAAAAAGAACTATACTTATGCTATGTACAGTCACATGGTAATAAAAAATTTAAACACATATTTCAAATTCACATTAAAATATTAACCACATGTTGGAATAAATTAATAAAAATTATTAAATAAACAATTATGCAAAAATTTGGTAATATTAACATATTCATAAAATATCTGCAATATTTTCAAACAAGAAAAGTTATATGAGCGTTTTCAGAAATTCAATAACAATCTCAAATAGCTTCTAGATAATTTAACGTCTATGATAAATAATTAGGAGTAACTATAAATAACTATGAGTGAGAGATTTTCTTAATCTAACACAAAACAATAATAATATTAAATTAATTAAATTCAACAAAAATTACTTTATTAAGGTGGAAGCTTTCAAAACATGAAAACTTCTGGTGTTTTTTTTTTTTTTTTTTTTTTTAAACTAAGTCTTTCTCAGTTCATTAGATCATCAAATTATGTAAACAAACTTTAGAAACTGTGACGATCTCGTTACAAAAAAAAAGAGGTTAAAAATGTATAATAATATGAACTAAAGAAACAAAAACATTTCCACGCAATGATAGCGTATCAGTTTTAGATAGTTAAATAAAGTCAACTAAGCAATGAAGAGAAATAGAAGTAACATAATTTGATAGCCTGTAAAACCTTCCCTTGTGAAAACAACCACTGGAGATGTATTGTTTGAGCATCGGATTTAAGACGTTCAGCTCTTGTTATACATTTTGGTAAGTCTAGTTTGATCAATTGTATAATATGTACGATTAATTAAAGGCTGGGATGTCACAAACAGATCTAACTTGTTTCTTGTATCAGTAAATAAGAAATGTACCGAGAGCTGAGGCATTGTACCTTTTATCAGACAATGCAGTATCGTCAAATGTAATAGTTACGGCAATATTGCTGTTACAATACATCACCGCTGAATTGGTAAAAATTAAAATTAAGGGCGCGGGCTACCACAATTTTCATCAACATTTTTTTATTTTTTATTAGTACCAGATATTTTTTTTCTTATTTAAGACACAAAATGTGACTAAATTCGGTTCTTATGAAATGTTTTTATCACTCATGGTTTTTGCGTAATGGCTTATTAAAGTCATATTTTGCATTTTTCCGTTTTAACGACCACACGAAAACCAATTGATAAATCAAACTGAAAAAAATCCCAGTGGATAAAGACATTGAAGTCTACAATGTCTTGCTCTTAAAAATAAAGAACAAAAAATATTTGTATTTTAAAAAAATGCCGGAACTGTAAAGAAAAATTTTAAAAATTCAATAATTAAAAAAAAAATGATTTTTATTCTTTATTTCTAAGAGCATGACATTGTAGCCTGTAATGTCTTCATTCACTGTGATTTTTTTTTGAGTTTTGTATATCAGTTGGTTTTTGTGTGGTCGTTAAAACGGAAACACAAAATATGACAAACAAGCCATTACGCGAAAACTATGAGAGATAAAAAAATTTCATGAGAGCCAAATTTAGTCACATTTTGTGTCTAAAATAAGAAAAATATCTGGTACAAATAAAATATAAAAAAAAATGGTGATGAAAATTGCGGTAGACCGCGCCCTTAACATGACATCACCTTGAAAATGTTTAATAAATATATTTTGCACCTTCTTAAATTTGAGCGCAACGTTCAGTTTGTGGGATCGCTGTGGTTTTCACTGAAAAATTAATACGGAAGAATTCATTTACTCCCGATATTGTTCGGCAGCAACAAGGAACTTCGTACACAATAATGTAAACAATGGCATTATTTTCAACTTTAGAGAACGTCATGTGCATTTTCTTATTATCAGAGTCTGAATACAACTAGGAGTACGTAGATACGATCAGCATAATTTCTCTAGCTCTCTTCATATTTTTGAGGGTTTTTCTCTACAGAAATTATGTAAGAAATAACATATTATTAGTGGAGTCATCGTCAGAGTATGTCTCCCCAATGCCATTGGAAGCTGCCAGATGCAAGGATTTAATGTACTTAGCTAAAAATATCGCTCTACATGATGAAGCTACAATGCGTTCGAGTTAGAAGCAGCTGGACGAGACGATGTTTCTGCTGTGTCTGTACTCAGACGATGAACGATCAAACAGAAGGACTCAGACTGTATCACAGATTACTTCCTTGATACAAATTGTGAGTTTATATAGTATGCCATAGTCTGTTTTACGTATTATTTAATTTCATTGCAGATGTAGTATGTGTTAAAACATTTAATAAACACTGTTCACAACTTTCTAATAATACACCATGAAGAGGGCAACTTCAAAATCTGATAATTCGTCTAGCATACATATGCGCAATAAATATGAAGTCCTAAAAAATTTCCCAAAATGTGTCAGTTTTTATTTTACATAATTTCAATATCCAATTACATGTTTATGACAAGCATAATTTAGGATAATGGTTTTAAACACATGTCCATGGATGTTCGCAAAAGCACTCTTCTTAATTATTTATTTTTTTAATTGTTTACAATTAGCGGCGACAAAAATATTTCTACTGTGATAACGTTTAGTTATAAGTTACTTAGAAAATGTGTAGAACGGTACGTTACTTTATTATTTAGTGTGTCAATACACTATTTATATTTAGTCATTGTTTTATTTGATTAAAATAATACCACAATACTGCAGTACTTTTATTACTGACATGTGGACGAATAGGGCAGCTTCAAACTTTGAACACACATTCATTCATATACCAAAACTACTTTTACTTAATAATACAGTCATTGTAACGTTATGTTTGCATTGTGGCTTAACAAGGTAAACCTTCAGGGTCAGGTACCGGAGGACAGTACTTGCCATACACTGACGGCAGAGATTCCGATAACGTGTAACTTAACAGTGGCGAAACCTTTTGGCAGGCGTGCAATGATTCTTTTTAGCAGACTTTTAATATGTGTGAATACGAGAAGACAAACGTCACGAAAATGTTGTGCAAGTAAAACTACTTGTTGATCTGTGTTGTCTAGTTCTGGACATAAGAATTTACCGTTGTTAACCTTGGTTTGTAGATTACATAGTATTTGTCATAGGATGTGTCTATTCTGCCTTAACTCTAGTGACCTGGATGTTTTAATTTCTTTGTCGTTTTCGTTCTTTAGTTGTTTTAGACCTATTTTTATATTTATTTCTGAGATTTTACATTCACTTGTGGTATTATTCACAGATTTCACTTGCGTATATGTTGACTACAGCCAAGTTGCACTCGCTTGTCGCACTGTTGGTTTCCTCAGACAACATAGTGTTGCAATGATGCATCATAGGATCGACTTGTTTCGTCATTGTGATATCCCATTGCCACGAAACATAAAAAATATTACGAGTTTATTTAATGTCTTACAATTTGATAACAATATAGCTGTGTCTGTCTTGCTGCAAGGTCCTCGATGACCTTAGATGTGTAAGGACCAATAGTCTTCGTATTCGCGAGACAAACACCAAGTTGTTTCTCAATTTACAACTAAGTCGTACGTATATTTCGCTCGCTCACTATTCTCGAGTTTGCGCACTGCAAATGACAAATTAATTTTAAATTTAAACGTTAAACAATTAGGTTAAATGAAGCACCTAACAAATTTATAACGTTTCTTACACAGTTTGCTCGTAACCAGTATATAATTATCAAGCAAGATACTTGGCACGTAATTGTTTCTCATAACGTAAAACGGTCATATCTATGTGGACAAGCAACATAACCTAATCTGTAACGAATAAAAAAATACTAGATAAAGTCACTTATTTAACAACTAGGTGAACTAGCCGAGGAAAGAGATTCGTGACTCTGTTTCTTCCAACTAGCATAGTTTGAGTCTGAATAAGCTTATTTTCATAATATCTTTGACTCTATATGTAAGAAAGGAAAAAAAATCCTTCCGTTAGCATAGCTGTAACTTTGACTGTAGCCATGCCGTTAGGTAAAGTGGTTTTATGTTAATTGTGCGCTTTAAGAATGTGTACAGCAATGTGTAGATTAGTTTAAATGCATGTTGTAGAAAAATATCTTGTTTCAGTAGTTGACTAAGACAAGGGTAGCATCATGTAAAATAAACTGCCTTTCCCAACGGTGGACATGTAATGCCCAGCACATCTGACCAAATTGTTAGATGAAAAGAAGCTTTACATTACTGGAGTTTAGATCCCTCTTTAGTCAGCAACTTCACATGTCTCGTACTAACTAGTTGGATGATACATAACGGGAGTGTTATAACTCACTCAGTGCTGCTGTCTCGCCACCATACCCACGATAACCCAACTCACAAAATAATATCAACACAATAGCTGATGTTTACGAGTGTCATTAGTTCATTTGGGGGTGCGGCGTTTGTCCTAAAATCGTTTATCCTAAACAATATTCGTAACAATTTACCTTCGTTTGTCCTAAAGTCGTTTATCCTAAAAAGTAGGATAAATGACTTTAGGACAAATGACTTTAGGATAAACGACTTTTGGAGAATTGAGAATTAGGACAAACGACTTTAGGATAAATGAGTTTAGGACAAACGAAAGTTCTGAAGCAAAAATATTTTTAGGACAAACGATTTTAGGATAAACGACTTTA